>PVJH01005577.1:0-110661 GCA_004026705.1 Nesogale talazaci
TTTTTTAAATTAAAAATCGTTTTATTGGGGGTTCATACATCATTTTTCAGAATACATAAATAAATTGTGTCAAGCACCTTCACATGTTAGTTGCTGTCATCATTCTCCAAACATCTGCTTTTCCCATGAGCCCTTTATTCAGCTTTTCCATCCTTTCCCCTCTTCCCCTGCTCTCCCTTCCCCACCAACTCTCAATACTTTACAAATTATTATTGCTCTGTCATATATCCTACACTGCCTGACCTCTTCCCCAACCCACTCCTTTGATTCCTGTCCTTCCAATAGGAGCTTATGTGTATATCCCTGCAGTTGGTTCTGTCTCTCTACCCCACCTTCTCTCCACCCATTCAGCAGCTCCAATCTCACCAATGGTCCAAAGGGGCTCCGTCCTGGTTTCCCCATATCTCCAGCTCCCCTTTTTACTAGTGTACCTTCTCCAGTCCATCTGGACTTGTAAGGTAGAGTTGGGACCATGATGATTGGGGGCGGGGAGGAAGGCTTCAGGAACTAGAGAAAACTTGTATGCATCATCACTGCCCGGCTGCCCCCTGACTGGTCTGTCTCCTCCCCGTGACTCCCCTGTAAAGGGGTGACCAATTACCCACCAATGGGCCTTAGGTCCCCACCCTGCTCTCCCCCTTATTCGTAATGATGTGATTCTTGTTCTTTGATGCTCAAGACCTGCTCCCTTCAGCTCCTCTTAATCACACAGGCTGGTGTGCTTCTTCCATGTGGACTTTGCTGTTTCTGCGCTGAATGGCGACTCGTTTATCTTCAAGACTTTGAGACTCCAGATATTCAATCATTTGGTAGCTGGGCACCATCATTTCTTCTACTCTGTTTGCCTCTGTATCCATTTGTCTTCAGCGATCGTATCGGGAGTCAATTGGTCCACTGATTTTGATTTTTGTTCTCTGATGCCTGATACCTGATTGTTTCAGCACCTCATGATCACACAGGCAAATGAGCTTCTTTTATGGTGGGTTTTCTTGCTCCTGAGTTGGATGACTGCTTGTTTATGCTCAAGCCGTTAAGACTCCAGATGCTATATTTAATAGCTGGGCACCATCAGCTTTCTTCACCACTCTTGTTCATGCACCCACGTGTCCTCAGTGGGCACTTTGAGGATGTGTGCACACAGTGATATGTGTCCCCACCTCCCCACCCCCGTTTGATGTCTGTTGGCCAAACCTTTCACCACCGTGTTGCCACACTGGCTGTTGTGCTTCTTCTGTGTGGGTGTGGTCTCTTCTCAGGTATATTGTCTATTGTTTACCTTCCGGCTTTTAAGACTCCAGACGATATATCCTTTGATAGCTGGGCACCATCAGCTTTTTTCACCACATTTGCTTATGTATCCATTTTACTTCAGTGATCGTGTTGGGCCAGTGAGCCTCACGGAATACCAGATTCATAGAACAAAGTGTTCTTGCATTGAGGGAGCAACAGGGAAAGGGCCCAAGGTCCACTTGCTACCCTAGTATTTGACCTATAGATATGTTCTTAAATTTATTCCCTCCTTATAATAGATAATTGTATTTGTATGGCCATACCTATGTTTCAACCTCTGCAGGTGCACTCTGCCTTCTAGCTCTTTCCTCTATTTCCTTCCATCTTCCTCCTGTCCCACCATCATGCTCCACCTTCATTGGCGGATAACTGATAATTTTACATAAACAGCAGTTTCATATGGTTTAAATGAACATTTCAAAACATCAAAAAAAGTAAGAGCTCAAAAAGAGGTTCATGATTTTCATTACTATTCATTAAAAATGCATCATAATTTTAAATTTTAATTAAGAATGAAAAGGCTTGTCACAAAACATATACAATCCACCCTAATTAGATGCTATTATACTTATTCCCCTCTATATGAGGCTATTAGGCACAGGTGTGGAGATGGAGAAATAAAACAAGAGACTCTCCAGAAGCCTCATCTCTGTCTTCGGCCAGTGAAGCAACTGGCTGGACCTAGACCAGCCACGTGCCACCTTCCTAGACTGGCCTGATGCCACATCAGACCAAGGTGACCAAAATGGGATAACCAGTCATCAGATTTTCTCATATAGTAAGTACAGAAAAAGAATGAAGCACTAAGCAATTTATTAATCAATACGTGAGTACAGGCAATACGTGAGCACGTGAATGAAAATGTTTTTGAATAATTATTTTCTATTTTATCTGAGTTTTTAATACCACCTATTTTCTACTTCTTATAGTTTAGCAACATTTGATAATATACCTTTTCTGTCTATAGAGACTCATTTAATACTATATCAATAAATACATAGGATATAGTATCAGAGCAGAAACAGTTACACTTTAGTGGAATCGGTCTTAACATGAAGACAAGAGTGTCCTACAGCAAGCTGCATTTAAAAGTGAGAAATGTTACCCAGAGCGATTTTACTCCAGTTTTTTCCCCCCAATGATTTTATTGGGGGCTCTTACAGCTCTTCTAATATTCAACATATCATTTGCATCAACCATATTTGTACACATGTTGCCATATTCATTTCCAAATATTTTCTACTTGAGTCCCGGGTATTTACTCCAGTTTTTATGAGGACACTGAATATAACACTTTTCAATGCATCTCATGTTGACAATAAGCATATTATATATGAATCCTACACAACACGTTTACGATTACATACTAGTATAATTTTCTCATGGTTTTATTTTATTTATGGTGTGTAAATAAGGAGTCCTGTGGACTGCTATTTGCTCTGAGGGAGAATGATGAAGCATCCCTGGAAACTGTTCATTGATTTGCTATGAACCAGAATGGACTGGCTGGCCGTAGGTTGCTGATGTTGTGTTTTGAAAAAAATGCAGTATAAATATAATTTTATTGTAATTAAAGTTAACTTCATCTTCATATTGTTATAATTTAAAGGGTATAAAGAATTTTTACTCAATACAAATAAGAAAATACAACCCCAAACAAGCAGGATAACAGGAAATAAAGTAATAAAACTAGGCAGAGTTGTTGGCTGTCATCATTGACTAATATGAAAATTTAAATACTAAACATTTTGACACAGTGAATATTATCTATTTCTCTTTAAGAAAAGATATGAAAATACCTCTTTAAAAGGTTAAGAAATGTTTCTCAGTATTCTGAGATTTATAAACTTAAGATATTCATGTATGTTAACATGAAAATATTAATATAAAAATTCTATTAAAACTTCAGAATATTAGGGCTCGTGCTCACTTCCGCAGCACACCTAAAGATATCAGGGCTCAATGCTGATAAAATCTGTTGCAAATAAATAAATATAGCATTTAATAAAGCACTGCAATTATAAAAACTACATAACATGTTGCCAGAAATCAAGATTATAAAGTGTGGATGATTTACAGCACCGTCATTTTATTTGTACAAGTGTCATATTTTACAACAGCTTTAATTAACTATATATATGAAGTCATAACCACATAATGCCATTTAACTAGAATTAATAAAAATAAAGATATTGTTTAGCTTTAATGCCAAACAAAGCAATCATATAATTTTATATTATTTTCACTACTACTAGTTGGTGGTTAGTTTCAGTGTATTTGAGACATTAAATGAGTTCACAATTATAAATCACACGTTAGAAACTGTGATCACTTTCCCCCCCCTCCCCTTATTATTATTCACCCAAGTTAACACAGGCTACTCTGTAGCCATTAATTTACCCTCTTGCTCTCCCTCCTACTCCTGATGAGATCATCAAAGAATGTTTCTTTCAGTGTGAAAACCATTTATAGATCTTTTTAACGATAGTGGTCTCACATCAATGTATTGTCACTTGTGCCACTATGGCTCCTTCGTCTAACTGATTATGTTGAGAGCTCCTTCAGGAATCGGGTCTGAGACAGTTCTGTAACGTTTTCCTTCATCTCCTTAGGCCGCACTATGATTCATCATTGTGTACACTGGGCAGCCTCAACATCTTTAACTACATATGTTGTCTGCCATTCCCTTTAGAGGTAATAGTCTCTTAGTATGGCTATTACACTTTATTCATCTTTGTATTGTCAACACCTGTAATATCTGACACAAACAGGAAATTTAAAAAATGCCATATATATGGACAAATGGAAGTATATACAAGTTACTCACTTCCTTCAATATCTATAGGAGAACAAAATGAAGAGCTGTATTTAATCTTCAGTATCTTTAGGTCTGAAGCATTTCTCAGTGGGTAGTATTGTGGTATCCCAGTGAGAGTAATTTTCTGTTGAATAAGACTGCTCTGCACTAAAGGATATTTACATCCACTATTAGCCCCCGCTAATAGCACCCCAAAATCACTAACCATCAAAACTGTGCCAGACACTCTTAAATACCCCAGCAGACTCATTCTTTCTAAAACTTTAAAGAACTCAAATATTAGCTTAAAAGCAATTTATCAGTTTACAGTACCCAACACAAACAATCAAAAAAATACCTGGGACATGCCTTGTGGAACTGGTACATTTGCAGCTTGAGACATCACTGGCTGTGTTAATGACTGACCAACGGACTGGGAATTTATGGACTAGAAACAAAATAAATAACACTAGGATGATGATCGTTCTCATGTAAGAGCAATTTCATCAGAAAGCAAAATACTTTTATTAGTGAATATTTAATTCGCCTCACACTCTAAATAGTTGAGTGGAGGTATGTTCTCTGTTTACTTTTTTATCTTCCAGGGCACTTACCACAGTACTGCCATAGGGCCCTGTGGCAGTCATGTGCTTATGTTAATTTTATGATTGAAATGTAGGGGTGGAGTCTGGCCTGTTAATCTGGAGATAGCCATTGAGTAGCCAATGAGGCCTCTATGTGGGCATGGCTTTCTCCTGAGACTTCTGGGAAATCTCGTGATAGTTCCCTCGTGAAGATGAGACGCTGTCTTCCCCAGTTGTTGGGAGTTAGTCTCAGAGGCGATGAGTCACGGAAAAGACAAGATGGCAGCATCTGATAAGCTGGAGGAGCCGATGGAGAGACCACACGACTTTGCCCTGATGGAGTCAGACCTCTGAAGCTGGAGTGGCATGCTGTTGATGGACCTGAGCCCTGGAAGCGAGGAGCCATGGGGAGACCCCTGCCATGGCTGGAATTCTGCACCCACTGACCTGTGACTTCGTGAGTCGGAGGCAGACTTTATAGACTGATTTCGGGCATATGGGTTAATATCGGACTTATGACTTTGTACTGAACTGGTTTGGGATGCTTTCTTAGGGTCACATTCCTTCTGCATATAAATCCTTTCCTTATATCCCGATGTGTGTCTATGAAAATTGTTCCTCTAGCCTACCCAGGCTGACACAGGTCCCTCAATAAAAGCTGGCTCACCTGCACTGAAGGTGCTGACTTTAGATATAAAATGCCTCTAAATGAAAACTTTCACAGTTAAGAAAAATACAACTGTAACAAACAAACCCAATCTTTTACCATCAGGAACAAAAAGTTCAAAGGATTGGTATCCGTGCTAAGTATTGTACACCAAAAAGAGAAATCTTAAGTGCTCTAATAAATAGCAATAACCAACTTGGTCTTTGTAGAAAGGGATCATGAGTAAATGGAAATAGTTTTACTGAGATATTTTCCCCCCACATCAATAAATCCTAACTCAGGAAGACATTCACTGCAGCGCTTACTTGACTACTGAATGATGACCTCCTTGGAGCCATCTTGTCGTGAGCGGATAGATGCTGCCTGGGAGGAGTGCTCGTGTCAGTCTGGATCTTTGTTGGGGTTGCTAAGGTCAACACAAACAGAACAGGAGGAAGTACTTTTTGAAATACAGTTCTGAAAGAGCCACTTCAAAATTGATTTCAGTGAATAAGTTATTTTCCTAGACAATTCAATAAAATGAAGTTCTTGATAGTGAATTAATCTCAACATATATATAAAACTATGGTGAAACTATAAATGAAGCATTCTGCTATTCCTTAATTTCTACACCTATTATCAGGGCCATTTATTATAGTCTTCATTTTTTTTAAGGAAAAAGAAAATAAATGACAAAGAAAACCTTAAAGCATAAAAATAACTATACACTTAATAACAATTATGGAAGTTTTCATACAGACAAAACCCCCAGTTTGAACAGCAAACTGGATTTAAAGGATTTAAAGGGCATTATTAGTTTAAAGGACATTATTTAAAGGATGTTGTCAGTTAAAAAGATATAGCTTGGCATTCTTTTTGAGCAATAATTAAAAACAAATGAACAATATTAATTTGTTGTTGTGGATTCTGATACACAGTGACTCTATATGCCAAAGTGCCCCATAGGGTTTCCGAGGCTATAATTTTTATGGCAAGAAGCCCTGGCCGTGTAGTCAGTGTTAAATTGTTAAAGCACAAGTTCACCAGTTGAAATTCACTGTGTGCTCTATAGGATAAAGAAGGGGTTGTCTGCTCCCATACACAAAGCCAAGGAAGCCTTGCATAGGGCCGCTGTGAGTCAGGACCCAATCAAGGGCAGTGGGGTGTCTAATCTTCACGGGAACATACTGCCAGGTCTTTCCTCCCATGGAATCACTGAGGGGTTTGAACCACATAACTTTGGGGCAGCAACATATACCCATGGTAGCACCAGGGTTCCCCCAAATCATCCTTCATAGGCTGGCAGGAGTAGGATTTGATGAGATGTACTCGGCGCCTGGGGCTGCTTGGCCACATTATCCACATTACTACTTACATATTTTATCGGTCACTTGATAAACTTAAAGGAGCGCTGGTGGTGTAGTGGGTGACAGATTATGTTGCCAAACACAGGGTCAGTGTTCCAACTCCCAGACACAGGAAAAAAAAGATAAAGCTTTCTGCTCCCGGAAAATTCCATAGCCTCAGAAATCCCAAGGGCTAGTCTACTCTGTCCTGTAGGCTCTCTATGAATCACAATCCATCTGATGGCAATGAGCTGGGTTTTAACAAATCTAATTAATTCTCTGCTAAATGTCGACACTCTGCCTCCTACTTATGTAAAAGGTTAACATATTTTGGAAATGTTAACATTTAAATTATAAAGCAACACTTGATGAAAATTGCGGACACCAGTAAACAAAGATGATACAAAGCACTCGCTTTAAAGGCAGCCTGCTTTCAAGTGAAGGTACTCACAGGAAGGGTCTGAGACTGCTGTATGAGATGATTTTCTTGAACTCCGAGAGGACACTGAAGGGGTTGGGCTGTGATCAAACCTTTCCAAGGCTTCCTTGAGGCTGACTGTGTTTATACGATTATCAGACCCAGAATCTTGACTCTAAGGTGATAAGAGTAAAGTCAATGTTTTCTGGTGGTTCAGTCCAGAGATTTCAAATTAGCAGTATAACTTGTATGATTATGTATTATATAATATTACATATTAGCAATATAAATCATACAACAAAGTGAAGGTACCTGCTAAAGAAATGAAAAAAATGGAAGTTTATTTTCCCATCAATGATTTTATTGGAAAAAACAGCTCTTATAACATTCCATACATCATATGTATCAAGCGTATTTGTACACATGTTGCCAACTTCATTTCTAGATATCTTCTACTTGAGCTCTTGGTATAAGCTCTTTTTTCCCCTCTCCTTTTTTTTTTATAAATCATTTTATTGGGGGCTCATACTACTCCCATCACGAGCCATATATATGTCAATTGTATGCAGGCTGCATTTGCACACTTGTTGCCATCATCACTCTTAAAACACCCTCCCTCCACGTAGGGCCCAAGTTTTGGCTCTTTATCTCTATTCCATTTGAAGACACAACCAACTAAAGATGATACAAGTTATTGCAGAAATCTTTGGAACTTCAGTGTGGTCTGCTCACTATCTTGCCTTTTACTCCAACTTGGAGCATTCTGCGAAATTTCAATAACCCTACAGATGATTCACAATCAAAACTGCCAAGAGACCTAATAATGAATTGCATTAAGTGAATCTGCTGCAGAAGTCTCTTTAAGTGTTAAAAAGCACAGATGTTACCTTGAGAGTTAAGGTGTGCCCGAACCAGGCTATGTTGTTCACATGCCTGCTCCACATGTAAAGTTAGACACTGAGTAAGGAAGGCTGAAGAAAATTGATGCATATGAACTGTGTTGATTTAGAATATTCAAAGTACCATGGGCTGCTAAAGGAATTAATTAAACCACCACTGACCTTATGATTATTGTCTCCATAATTACTTTTTTTTTTTTAATACACCTTTCTTTTTATTATCCAAGCACAATATGTTAAAAATCATGAGGTACTGGGCTGGTTCTTGTGGGGTCTCCAGTGCTGTGGGGATAACAGAACTCAGCCCTTAAGAATGTTATTTCAAAAAGGCAGCAGTAGTTACTGTTCCAAGTTCAAAGGCCCAAGTCGAATCCAGGACAGACCCACAGATATGCGAAGATCAGCGATGGAAATGGCTTTCAGAAAAACAGCAGAGCAAGAGAGAATCTGGCACTAGAAGGGTCTAGTGAGAGAAGTGGAAATGATCTTCTCCTCCCTGCGATGACCTTAAGGGCAAGGCAGATGACCCCAGAGGGCCAAAGCAGATAACAGCCACTTGGATTCCATAATGTAGAGGTGGGTCCACTGCCATTCTGAGGGAGAGGGAGGGACGCAGGACATCAGAACTGCTCCAGTTTCTGCGCAGCTTCTCTCCCAGCTTGTGGTTGGCCTTCTCCAGGCTCTCATAATTCATGGCCACCTTGTTGGTGAGGAGGGAGAAGCCAGAGACTCGCAGTCCACAATATCATGCTACTATCCCCTGCGGCACCGTGCTCACGCCAACAGCACCTGCCCCCAACTTCTGCAGGAGACGGAACTCTGCCAGTCTCAAAATTAAGGCCTGCCAGGATCACGCAGGTGCCTTCCTGTAGTTCTCGCAGCTCCCCCATTTGTTTCCAGGTTTTGTGAGCTATCTTTCTCAGTTCCCGGTCATAAGCATCAGACGTGGGAAGAAAATGAACTCCAAACCTGTCCTCATTATGACCTCTGAGAGGATTCTGGCCAGAGAAACCAGGCACGTTGAAATGGTCACGGATCAGCATGATATCACCCACTTCAAACGTGGGGTTGAGTCCTCTGACTGCATTGGTGACCATGAGGGTGTCCACATCCAGAAGTCAGAACACCCTCACTGGGAATGTGATCATGCAGAGTGGGGGGTAGGCGCCGTACAAGTGGAATCTGCCCTATATTACCACGAAGGTTCTGCAATTCAGGAAGCCAAATACCAGCTGCCCAGCATGTCCTGGAACTGTACTTCGGAGGAAGTTGGATATCTTGCTGTAGTCAAAGAGCTAGGCCTCAGTTACTTTCTCAGCCAGACCTCCTAGCCCAGAACCACGGATCACTGCCACTTGAGGTCGGTGCTTGGTGCGGCACAAAGCCATTCAGCTGTCTCCTGGTAATCTTTCCATGTAACTTCATTGCCCAAGGTCCCGCCGACGCCCTTGGGACAAGCCCACATGTCTCTGCTGGCTTGGATCTGCTGCACTCAGCTACACTGCAGTTGGTGGGGGCCAGTGAACAGCTGGTCTCCATAATTACTTTTATGGTTAGGTTACAAAATACTACAATTCTCATCTTCTTGGTATTTTCTTTCCATGGATCTTCTTGCATGCCTGCTCTGAAAAAAGATCACCTAGCAAGGAAGTGAGGGTAGCCTCCAGCCATCAGCCCACAAAGAACCAAGGGATGTGAACGGCCAACACCCCATGAGAGAGCTTGGAAACACATTCCGCTGTGCTTGGATGCCTGATCACAGAAACAATAATATAATGGATATGTACCATTTTATATCACCGAGCTTTGGAGTACTTTTGTACCTAACAATAGAAAGCTAATTTACTACTTTTCTGCTCAAAATGAAATGAAATACCAGTTCAAACCTTGACTCTTAACTTCCCAGGTGTGTGTGTTTAGAAAAGCTGTCTGTGTTTATCTCTTGAAACCTTTGTAAGTACTGTATATATATGAGTATGTATGTATATATGCTTATTTTTCCCCTCATAAAATTACTTTTAGTCAATATATTTTATTCGTTGGCCCTGTTAAAGGTTAAGGGTTTTAGGGTTGTGAGAAAAATAACGGTATTCTTTTGGTTCCATGCCCAGGTCATACCCAGAAGACAATGTCCAAAACCACAACACTTTTCAAACAATGGGCTATAGCTACCCCGGCACAACAAAACCTCCCTGGAGTTATGCTTCTTGTAGCTATGTGTCCCAATTTCCTTCTTCTCTTCAATAATTTAAAAATGAGATTACAATCTAACAGGTAAGTATCTTTGAGAAGTAAATAACATTTTCTAATTCAAACAAAAATTCATAGGCAATTAATACATAGCTGTTTAAGCAGAGATCACACATGACTCTCACGCAATTATCAATAAATGGTAAGCACTAAAAATCCCTTGAGAATCACCTGCTTTTAAAAAAGTACTTAAAAAAAATAAAAATAAGCCGTAAAGTACATCTTTGATACAGTGAATTAGTCAAGTATTTGAAGACAGAGAATTTTTCTATAAACTGTGTCTCTTCTTCCAGAAATAAGAAATTGTATCATTAAAAAAAAAAAGTAAGAAACCTACTTTGTCAGCAGCTGTCTCAGGGAGAGACTCTTCAATGCCAAGTTCTCGTCGTCTTTCAGCCCTAACTTCTGCATAACTACAAATAATTTTAAAAAATTAGTAATTAGGATTCAAAATACTCAAAAGTTGCAATCATTCAGGATCTGCTTTGCCTCAATTTTTCATCATTAAGGCTGGGTTATTTTTTCTGTGCTCTATGAAAATCTAGGATATCTCTATATCTTCATTCAATTTGCATTTTCTTAAGTATTTTACAGTTTTAGATGTTACTGCAAATTATTTGTTATCTGTACAGTACTTATATTAAGAACTAAATAAGAGGAGAATATACTTATCTATTTTGATCTCTTTAAAAATGATTAACTTTGGTACAGTTATACTTCCGCTTTAAGATATAAAATAAGTCAAGAATTTTACACTCTACATTAATACCTGTATTATATTTCTACATAATACTTAGGTGAATTTATTAATTTGAGGGGCTTCTAAAAGTTCATGGAAAATGAGGTAACATACTGGGATTGTAACACAGATATTTTTGATGCCCCCTGTAGTTTATCAACTAGTTAAACATATAGATTACATTGCCAAAATCACTGTAAAATGCTAGTATAATTCAGAAATTCTCTAAAAGATTTAGTACCTTACTACAGTGTGCGTACAAACAATAAACTCTGGCCTTGAATTCCACTGATGATAAGTGATATAATAATGAGTTTGAAGCCAAATCCACTGTTGCCCTTTGGTCAGGAACCTATAATAACAGGATTTGCCTTTCCCATATTGCATTACTAAGAAGAAAAAAGAAATATACTTTTTAAATCCATATTCTTAGCTAATAAGAATCTAAAATTTATAATAAAGACTATCATTTACATTTAGAGTTATAAATAAAATGATTTTTATGGTTTTTCAAGAGCATGCACATTAATTACAAAAACATCATAAACTTAGAGAAACAGCTTCAAGACTGAGCAGTTAACAGATCACCAAAGTGCCCAGCTTATCACCAGCGATTGCTATATTCCAAGTTGCTGCCACATACAAGCAGAGAAAGGCCTCTCTTAAATAATAATCTTATATATACTTTTCATACACAATAAAATTTCAAACACTCAAAAACAAATTACTCATTTTGTTGATATCTTCCTGCCCTAGATATACTGAGAGTAACTTAGCAATAAGCAATCACACCAGGATCACAGCCTGCCTTCCCAGCAGGTACTTTGAGACATTTAATTATAAACCATAATCAACCCCAACAAGAATACATAACTTAATTGTTTAATGTAATTATTAAGCATATTCCTTGCCAAGAATGTTCAATAGACGGTAAACTCTGAAGCCTTTTAGTGGATATTAAACAAAAAGAGAGTTCTCTAATTAAATTAATTCTGAGAAGCCATTGCTTAAATACAACTCTTTAATCTTCTCAAAACCTTGAGTATGCTAAGGTATGCCAAGATTCTACAAGATAGAAGGTACGAAGTTTCCCAGACTTCAGTGACCACAAAATACTTTTTTAATGGACTGGTTTTCAGTGGAACACAAAAGCTCATCTGCAATCTCTTTTTGTTTTCAAATGAAAAAACCAACATTAAGTCACTTGTTCAAAATTAGCCTGCTAGTTAATAGGTGTTATCAGGTTTGTTTTCACTAAGTCACATCATTACTTGAAATGAATAATGGTTTCTTTTATGCTGAAATGAGTTTACTCTTAAAATTTTCCAAATAGTTGATGCTACTATAGAACCGGCTTTATTTTCCTATCATGTATTTTCCTTATCATACCAGCATTAGCCGTAATGAAAGCATATTAACTGTCTAGCAGAGAGCAGAATTTTAGGGCAGAGGGAAACACAGAAGCAGATGAAAAGCATCCTAAGGAACATGCGTCTGAGACAGAGACTCAGCGGCAGGGTGGGGGCCTGGATCTGAGCCTGGCTGTAGCACCCTAAAGTTGTTGGGTTGTGGATAAATTCACCTCACTGTGTCCAGCTTACTTAGGAAAATAATAATTGTACCTTCTTCTGAAAATCTGGAAACAAATAATAGCGCTAATGAGATGGTAATGTTGCTGCTTCTAATATTAACTAATTGTGGGTCACACTGAGCACTATTTTGAGCTTTCCAATCTAAATGCAGGCATATTTTTGCAGCTGATTTATATGCCTAGAAGTAAACATTTATGAAGCAATATTCTAGCAGTCCGACACAAGAGTATATTTTTAAAGGAATCTACTTCACTTCTTGCAGATACAGAGTATATATACTTCAGAACAGTTTATTATATGCCAAAGTATAAAACAGGTACAATAAGAAAAAGTTCATCTAAACTTGCTCTATAATTCCTAGAGGATTGATTATAGACATATAAATATTTTTCAAAAATACAACAGTACATTTCAAAACTACAAAATGTTAAAAATTTGTAACTTCCCACTTGATAGGGTTGGAATATTAGTAAGAGTATAGGCAAGAAATAGGATATCTGTTTACATGATTAAAAAAGTTATTATAGCCAGAAATATTAAAATCTACTTACAGTGCTCATGACATTTTGCCAAATTTTCTAGGTCATCCACATGATAGTAATCATAACCTGATGTTCCCAGAACTTCAAATGGCAAATATCCTATTATGGGTGGTGCCCTAAGTTACATATAAAATAAGCAATATTGTAACTTTTCCGCAACAAGATATCTAACAGACGTAATTTTCTTTTTTCTGTTTTGTTTTGTTTTTTTGGGGGGCATCACTGCTCTCTGGTGGTGGGAGTAGGAGGCCCAGCCCCACTGCTGGAATTGAACCTCTGTCCCAGTGGGCCGCAGTCCCGCGCACAACCACTACGCCACCGGGGCTCAGCCCCAGACATAATTTTCAAATTGGCCTTTCTTTTTTGAAAACGAGATCACAAACTTGAAAATCTCCATCAGAAAAAAAAAACTGCACTTGAAACCCATTCATCTAAAAATTTTAAGATGACTATTACCCCACTCAATGGAATTTTAAAGGACTTACCTGTGATCTAGAAAAAGAAATTTCCATTCTAAACTATGTCTAGAAGTAAACTCTTCATTGAGCTCTTCAACAGTACACATTTCCTACAAACAAATGAATAATTACAATTTAGAAAAACTTTTATGTAAGTGAGAATTGTCCTTAGAAGACTTAATGATTGCTTGGTCATTATTAGATAACTTTTCCCCAAAACAAGTTATAAATACATTTTAATTTTCTAGTATTAAAGATTATTACAATTAAATTTAATGTTGACTTTTGGAGTACTTTTCCCTTCCAAAGTCATGCCATTTACTCATATATACCAATAAAACTTGGTTTTAAATTCAGGTATCTTGCAAAAATGATAAGAGGTCAACATTTCTGTCTACTTGATTCTCCAACCTGGATATCCCAATGCATTTTTTTTTTTTTAAGGTTAGGAAGAATGTGTTCTTACTTTAGAAACCACTAATAAACTCCCTAAGGGGCTGCACCATTTCAACTTATTCATGGAGGCATACCTATCAAGTGACAGAAGTCTACAAATTTTGTAGCTACAACATAACTCCTTCTAAACTTCAACCAACTAGCAGTCGCTACAAAGTTCTTTCGCTTTTTTACCTACTAAGTATTTAAACATTCTGTTCCATCCTGTAAGATTTTCAGTGATCATGTCTGCTGAAGTGAACTAAAGATTCTTTCTTTGAAGTCTATTCTTAGTCTGGAACCTTTTCACTCTGGGTGACGCTGCTGGCATTTGAAATACCAATGACATTGCTTCCAGCATCACAGCAACACACAAGCCACCACAGTAGGACAAACTGACAGACAAGTGGTGATTCCAGGAGAAGGACATCATCTTTGGCAAAGTGAAGGGCCAACGAACAAGAGGGCACTCAGTACGATGGATTGACACAGTGGCTGTAACAACGGATTTGTGTATCGGAACATCTGTGAGGATGGCACAGGACCAGGGTAGTGCCTTGTTATGTTGTACAGAGGATTGCTCTGGGTCAGAACAGACTCATGAAGAAACACAGGGAAGAAAGTCATGCGACATCACAGGCAGATAATGGATGTACCAATGAAGCGATGTACCAATGAATTCCTGCAACTACCAAAGTCCAGGGGTAGGCAGAGAAAAATTTTTACGTAGAGCTGGACCAGCACCTTGATTTTGAACTACTAGCCTCCTGAATTGTAAGAATAAATGACTACTGTTTTAAGCCACCTAGTCTGTGGCAATTTGTTATGGCAGTTCAAGAGAATGAATAAATACATCGGATTTAAAATAAAATTTGAAACATACCTTGATGAATTGCGGTGTAGCTAACCTGACAGTAGCTACAAAACACACTCTATCTTCATACGAAGGCCTATGTGTACGTTGTATAGTTCCTTCAAAACCATTGTGAGCCGAAGTAGACACTGAAACAATAAAGACAGCCGTGCCACTGTAACGCACCTAGTTTTTATAATGCCCCAACTTCGATGTACTTAAGAGTATAAAAGAATATAAAATTAAAATTACTTTATGAGGAGCATTTTTAACTTACCACTGTTTAAAGATTTAAAATTTCCTATAAATTTCACATATTCATAGGTTGATGGTTCCTTTGGGTCTATTGTTCCCCGAAGCATATGACAACAGAATTCTAATTGATTTTTTGCTGAAATAAAACAAAAATATGTTTCAAAGAAATGTTCTGCTTATCTTTGTGAAGCTAACACTTTCGTCTCTACCTAAAGCAGCCTTTAGTATCTCCTCTAAATTGGGGGCCCACACCATGGTTATCTTCCTTTGGTTCCTTACTTCCTACTTTGAAGTTTGCTCAGGTTTCCCATCGCTAACAAAGAATTGCTCATGCCACTCTTTTCAGTATTGAAGATCTCCTTTGCTTTTATTACCTGCTCCAATTTCCACACGCTAGCTAACCCTAGTTAGGTTTTGTGGCTTTTTACCACTCTACTGACTTGAGTTTCCTAGAGATTGTCAACATGACACCATCAGTCTCAAGGGTCCCACCTTTACAACCTATACTTCTTCATTTCCAGAGCATGAAACTTTCCTAAATCATTGACTGTATCTCTTTGCTAGTACAACTTCAAACTGAATGCTCACAAAGGTTTTTTTTTTTAGCCTTGATCTCTTGCTATTTCACAAACATAATAGCCTTTGTAAAATTTTTACTCCTACATATTTTTCCACAATGATAGCATTTCACATAAGATAAAAGTCTCCTATCACTGCTTGTCTTTGGACATTTAGACTTGAGTTTATACTTAAACTCAAAAATATGTGAAAATGAATTTAATCTTTCTTCCTAAATTATCCTTTCTCTTACCCTATTTGTCTTTATCTCCCAAGTTAAAACCACCATTTAATTTTTTTCTGTTCTTTTCCCATCCCAAGACCTACACCTCATCTGTAACTGTTGTTGTTTAAGTGCCTTCAAGTTGATTACAACTTGTAGCCACCACACCGTACAATGAAACAAATTGCTGCCAGATACCGTGCCATCCCAACAATCTCTTAAACTGTGTCTAAGCTCACTGTCACATCACTTGTTCCAATCCATTTTGAAGGTCTTCCTCTTTTTTTTTTTTTTGCCAACCTTTTACATTATCAAGATATGTCCAAAATATGTAAGATGAGGCCTTGTCATCTTCCCTTCTAAGGATTCTTTCTTGTACAAATTCTGCTAGAATTTAGAACTAGGACCTAGAAAGGCTCTCAAAAAATAACTTTTTCCAACTTAGCTTGTACTACTACTACCAATTATACAGGTTGAAATCACTTTTCATCTGGATAACTCAATACTCACACTCATGCAGCCTTCCCTATTAGTCATATAACAATGCATTGTCATGCTTCTGTGTCATTATTGTGATAGCTGGCTTTATCATCTACCCTGAAAGGTTGAAAATCTAGCTACCTTCTCCAAACCTTCTTCATTGACAATCCCTGTCCATCAAGAGACTGGGTCTAACATCAAGTTTTATTAAGTTTATCTACTTAATGCTCAATTATACTCCTTCTTCTCCTTTCTTTTATTTTCTAGAATTATATAGTTTTACTTTTTGTCTTCAGTCTGGTTCTCTTTAAAAATTTCCACCTGAGTGATTTCCCCCCACCCCCACCACTGCAGTGGTTCTTCACTGTGTGAAAAATACCAACCAGGGCTGAGCCGGGGTGGCATAGTGGTTGTGCGCGGAACTGCAGCCCACTGTGATGGAGGTTCAATGCCAGCAGCAGCTCCACAGGAGCAAAGGCTAGGCCTCCTACTCCCACCACCAGAGGGCAGTGATGCCCAAGAAACAAAAATCCAAAATACAAACAAACAAAAAAATACCAACCAAACCCCATAGGATAAAATGACTCCTCACCTCCTACTTCCTTCTTTAGAGAAAAACCTTACTCCCTGTACCACTTGATTTTCATTATGGTCAAAAACAAACTACTTATAAATATTGAATTCTCCTCCAATTTCCCTTCTGTATTTTAATATGCTTACTTCTTTGGCCTGAATTTCTCCCCACTGGGAGGACGTCTTTTGGTTGTTTGTTTTTTAATGTATCAATTGTTTAACTAGAGGGTCAGTCAGTCATTTAATCCATACTTTTTTCCTATCAAAAACTATCGTGGCCAGAAGTACCTCTGATCTTGGGTGTAAGATTCTAATATCTGTCTGTCTTTCTGCCTGGGGCGTATATTCAGTTTTTCAGGCAATACTATCCTTAGGAAAGTTTTGGGTCTATAAAATATATTCCTTCTCCTTTGGCAACCTATTTCTTCCCCCCCAAGGATTCTATTCTGTAATTCTTCTCTCATACCTCTATATATTTACTTCAAGCTATGCCATGCAGTCCTAGAGCTTCCATACTGTTTACAGGCTTATTATTGACCTGTCTATTAAATATAGCCCAAATCATTCTCCTGAGCACGAGAGGAGAGTAGCCTACTGTGGTTGCCTTGAGTTGATTCCAGCTCCTGGGGTTCCCATGCACGCAGAGCAGAACTGCTCCAGAGGGCTGCAAGGCAGGAACCCATTAGTCGGCCAGTGCTACAGTTTGAGACAGCTTTGGTGGGTCTGAATCACCAAGCGTTCCATAAGCCCTGCACTTACCATTTGCACCACTTGGAATGCTTAGAATGGTCTTAAAAAAAACTTCATAAAAACTTTTAAACAAATAAAATACAGGATTCAAGTGGATTCCCTGGCTCTAGCTTTTCTCAATGCCTCTTGACAGAAGATCTTCTCTAAGCAAACATGTGTATTGTTATTGTGTACGGTCAAGTTGATTCCAGCTCAAAGTGACGCTATGTGATGGTGTAGAACACCCCCATAGGATATCCTAGACTACAATATCTATGGGAGTAAACCGCTAGGTCTTTTCTTCCATTTTTCCACGAACCTTTGAAGTCCCCATTACACACACACACACACACACACACACACACACACACACCTCTATACGTTTGTTTGAGGATATGTGTGTGTGTTTATCTCAATTATTGGGTCTCTAGCATGCCAAAGGACTTGAGTATTCCCAATTTTAAAAAAAGCTTTTAAAACTATTAACACTAGCTTTATCAGATATCAAAATAAAACAAAAAACTTTGAGAAGAGTAATGAAGGTATCTTAATGGCTAAATATTTTAACAACCTGAAACTTCCAAAACACAAGAGAATAAATAGAAACAGAAATGTAATGAAGAAGATGTGGTGTTTTGGTCAAAGTAACTTGTCCAATGAATCTAGTAGAAATGTGTGATTCTATCCTATTATTTTGTACTTTTGTTTGTTTGTTTGTTTGTTTTTTTTGGGGGGGGCATCACTGCCCTCAGGTGGTGGGAGTAGGAGGCCCAGCCTTTGCTCCGTGGAGCTGAAATCGAACCTCCATCCCAGTGTGCCACAGTCCCGCGCACAACCACCACGCCACCAAGGCTCAGCCCATTATTTTGTACTTTTTGATGACAAGGATTATTTATCACTATAATGAAAATTTTTAATAACAGAAAAATAGCCAGACTCATCAGATATATCTCAAAAATTACTGTTTAATTCAGTTTGATTAGTAAAGTTTCTTTCGTTTATTAACAAAGAAATTAAAAAGTGATAGTTCCTCTACATTTTGAGTGTCTAATTGGTTAAGGGGAGGTTTGAGAATTTAAATTTCATTTCAAATAAATAGGCTTTTATTTAAAAATTAATACTACCAGATTACACCATGCAAGATGCAATGCGAAGACGTGAGCACAGTATAGCATGACAGGGAGTCAGCACTGACTTGACCACAATGTTCTTTTATTTTTTGGGGGGGCATCACTGCTCTCTGGTGGTGGGAGTAGGAGGCCCAGCCTCTGCTGGAATTGAACACCTCCGTCCCAGTGGGCCGCAGTCCCGCGCACAACCACTACGCCACCGGGCTCAGCCTTGTTCTTTTCTTTTTTAATGGTAGTATTGCTTGTTTAAGATGATGTCATAAGTCAACTGAGCTAACTTATGTTTGTCACAAAGTTATAAAAGTAAAAGATAAATACCGCCCATCAATTATGAAATTTAACTTCCCGCTTAACAGCCACTATTACTTACATTTTAAATATTCAGGAGTCAATGAATCACTTTCCAGCAGATGGGTAGACAGTATTTTATAAACCTCTGAATGTTGCCCCTCTGGGATAAAATTAAATATACTTTGATCCACAAGATCAGACTGAAAAAGAAATTTTTAAAAAAGTACAATGAATTTAATATTTATGAGTACATAGTCACTACTGAAACACTCGAAATGCACATGAATCACTTAATTATCTGAAGCAAAATCAGACAAATTTCAAGTTAAGGACATCTGAAAACATGATACAAGCAGAGAAATTGGGGGGAAATGACATTACTTTCATACCCTTTATGCTAGTGTGATTAAATTCTTATCAATGTGAATTTGAGAATTTGATGATTTGCAAAGCTAAGTTTCTTTAAATTTGAACACAAATGGTTTGACATGAAAGCATTAATTTAAAAACTAAGGATTAGAAAATTGCTTGCCTAAGAGCCATATACTTACTGCATACTTGAACCTCTAGTCTAATATAGGAGTATGCCTACTACAAAGGACTAGCTACAGAAGATAGCAAGAAAAGACGTGACTGGTGTTATTTATGTTGTTGTGCTCTTTCTTTAAAGGAGACAGGCATCTATCCTATATACCACTGTCAAAATGTCTTGGTCTCAGCTAAGTAAGCGGAGAAAAAACAGGGCATGCAATATGAGGAGGTTTCAAAAATTTTACGGAAAAATTAAATTAAAAGAAAATGGGTGCTGAGCCCCAGTGGTGTAGTGGTTGTGTGCAAGACTGCAGCCCACGGGGTTGGCGGTTCAAATCCAGCAGCAGCTCTCCAGGAGCAAAGCTAGGGCTCCCACTCCCACCAGGGGGCAGTGATGTAAAAATAAAAAAAGATAATGGAATTGGAAAAAAAAGTTTTGAAGCCCCTTTGTATGGTAGAGTACGATCCTTGCTATAATGCTGCTTTTAGTCAAGATTCACTCTATAGCGATTTGACAAACATCAAGTTGGCTTTTTGTGCCCGAGCTCGTGGAATGAAAATGCACAAGCTTCTGATCCCTTTAAGTAATATTAACAACAGAGCCTATTAGCAACTTTACATTTCCTACAGGATCCAGTCCATCCTACTTGATCTAGTTATCATTTACAGAATGCTCTGAAGCATGCTGGGTGTTTGTCTCTCAAGGACTAGGCAGCAGGGGTGGCCAGTAAGCAAGAGGAACTGAGCTATTGCAGAAGGGCTCAGTGGTGTTTACATTCAAAGACATTCCACATTTACTTGTTTAATTGTAAACACCTGTATGCATCTCTTTTGAAGAGCTCCACTGCTAAAATGAAAAAGGGAAACAAAACAAAACGCACTTCTGAGTCACTGGTGAGGGTGGGCGGTGGGAAAAGCTTCTTTTACTACTCTCAGTTTTCCTTGTCTTTTATCTAGCTCCTCACTTTTCACTTCCACTAAATTATGCTTAATTCACTCTCTGGGTGTCATTTGTGTGTATGTGCTAGTGACTTGAATCCTGTCTGATACTGAAGCATATGACCATATAATTTTGCCATCGAAAATAAATCCATAACTTTTCTAATTTCCAAAATTAATAAAGAAAAGTTTTTATGCTAATTTACTAGCTCTAAGTTAAAAATGTGCATAAATTAGTTTCACTAGTATGAGATGAGAGATAATGTTTTCTATTGCTTTCCCCAGGAGTTTAGTAAATCAGTTTTTTTATGTTGTTTTTGTTAAGTGCCGTAGAATGGGTTCTGATTCACAGCGAACCTTATGCCCAATAGAACAAAGCACTGCCATGTCCTGTCCCATTCTCCTGGTCGTTCCTGTATTTCAGCCCTATTGTTGCAGTCACTTTGTCAATCTACCTCGTTCAGGACTGTCCTCTGTTTCATCGCTCCTCTACTTTATCAAGCATGATGCGCTTCTCTCCAAATGTTTGTCTCTCAGGATAGCACGTACATGCCCTTGCCTCAAAGGAACACTGACCATACTTCTTTCAAGGCAGAGCTGGTCGTTTTGGCAGTCAATGGTCCTTTCAATATTCTTTGCCAGCAACACAATTGTAATGCATCACGTGGTAAGGTGCACCTAGTCTTTGAAGTAACATCTTTGTTTCTCATTACTCTAAAGAGGTCTTGGGTAGCAGATTTATTCAATGCAATGCATCATTTGATCTCTGATTGACTTTTTAAAATAAATTTTATTGGGGGGCTCATACAACTCCTATCACGATCAATACACACATCAATTGTACCCAGTCCATATTTGCACATTTGTTGCCATCATCATTCTCAAAACATCCTCCTTCTACCTAGGCTACCAGGTCCCCATATTTCCTCTCCCTCCCCACTCCCCATCCCCCATGAACCCTTAACAGATTGTCATTATTTTGTCATCGTACACTGTCTGATATGTCCCTTCACCCACTTCCCTACTGTCCATACCCCAGAGAGGTCATATGTAGATCCCTACTGGAAGGTCCCCCTTTCTACTCCACCTTCCTGGCATTACCACTCACACCCCTGGTCCTGAAAGGATCATGTCCTGAATTACCCGTTTCCGGCTCCAGTGTACATCCCCTGGTCTAACAGAATTTGTAAGGTAGAATTGGGATCATGACAGTGGGTGAGAATAAGCATTTAAGAACTAGAGGAAAGCTGCATATTTCATTGTTGCTACACTGTACCTTGACTGGCACATCTCCTCCCTACAACCTCTCTGTAAGAGACTGTTGCTTTACTTGTTAATGGACTTTGGATCCCCAATCTAATACTCCCCCCCATTTATAATGATATGATTTTTATTCTTTGATGCCTGGCACCCAACTCCATTGACTGCTGTTTCTATCTGCACTGATTGTGGATGTAAGCAAGACAAAACATCCTTGACAATTTCAATCTTTTCTCCATTTATCGCGATGTTACTTCTTGGTCCAGTTGTGAGGATTTGGGTCTTCTTTACATTGAGTTATGACCCATAGTTACTTAATTGTTATAACCCAAATACAATCCTGTATCTTCAACAGCTTCAAGGTCTCCTCACTTTCAGCAATGGGGGTTGAACCACCTGCATCCCACAGGCGGTTAACAGGCTTTCCTCCACATTGATGTCAAATCCTTCATGTAATCCAGCTTCTCTAATTATTTGCTCTGCACAGACTGATTGAATATGGTGAAAGGATACATCCCTGGCTTCTACCTTTTCTGATTTTAAACCATGCATTTGTTCCAGCTCTACAACTATCTCTTGATCCATGTATAGGTTCCATGTGAGCACAATTAAGTATTCTGGGATTCCCATTTTTTTCCCAAGGTTATCCATAGTTTTTTTATGACTCACACAGTCAAATGTCTCTGAAAGTCAATAAAACACAAACATCTTTCTGGTATGTCCTACTTTCAGCCAAGATCCATCTGACATCAGCATTGATATCCCTTGTTCCACATTCTGCTCTGAGTACATCCTGAACCTCTGGCAGCTCCCTGCCAATGTACTGCTGCAAGAGTTGTTTGATGGTTCTCAGCAAAATTTTACTTGCATGTGATATAACTTGTGCTTTCTGTTGGATCACAAATCTTTGAAATGGGTACAAATAGAGATTACTTTTGTCAATTGACTAGAAGTAGCTATCTTCCATATTGCCTGGCACAGACAAGTGAATGCTTCCGGTGCTTCTTCAGTTAGTTGAAACATTTCAATTAGTGTTCCATCAATTCCTGGAGCCTTTTTTTTTTTTTTTTTGGCTACGGCTTTCAGTGTAGTATTTCAAGATAGACCTTGAAATGTCCTTTTTGACCATACATGCAAAGCCATTCCTCTTGATTGTGCCATTCCTAGCATAGTAAGCCATCTAGTTTTGATTCAAAATGGCTAAGACCAGTCAATCTGAGTTCACTACACCTAGAATGTTGACCTTTATGCATTCCAATTAATTTTTGATAACTTCCAATTTTCCTAGTCATACTTTGTACATTCCAGGTGCAAACTAGTTGATTCCACCTTGGTTTCTCCTTGAATCATGCCCCATCAGTAAATGATGGTTCTGGAGGCCTTACTCCCACGGGTTTTTTACCTCCTCATCCACATCATCATGGCTGATGCTCGTAGGAGGCAGCGACTCCTCTTTAGTCATCTTTTCAGTGCTTTCTGACCTGAGTGGCTTGTCTTCTGGCACTCTTGGATAATGTTCTGCTTCTGTACATGGGTTTTCAGTGTCTGACAATGGTTATCCATAGGTTTTCAAGTGGCTAATTCCTCTGAAGGAGACAGTCTATTTCTTTTTGTACTCTGTTCTGAATCTGGAAGCTCTGCTGAAATCTGTTCACTTTGGATGACCCTAGTGACCCAGTAAACACCAGTGACATAACTTCCAGTGTCACAGCAACACACAAGCCACCTTAGAAGTACAAACTGACAGATAAGTAGTGCTTTCACATTTAGATCCATTGTCATGTAGTGCAAAATATCTCTCAAGTTGATTTTCACATGAGTAGTCAACTGTTACAGCATCATTTGTTGAAAACTCTATCCTTTCTCCATTTAATTGCACTTGCAATTAGGCTGAAAATGAACTGTTTATTTATATGTAGGTCTACTTCTAGACTCTCAATTGTATCCTACTGATCTACTTGCCTATTTATTTTGGGAGGGGGGGGTTGTGGAAGCTACCCAACGCTGCTCCTGAAAGCCACCGCTGGATTTGAACCGACAAGTACAGGGGCTGCTGCAGTCCTGCACTCAACCACTTACGCCAACAGGGCTCAGCCCCTACTTGCCTATTTTTATGCTATTATCTCATTGACTTGTCAACTGTAGCTTTCTAATTCTCCAAATTTGTTCCTTTTTCACATCATCTTGGCTATTTTAAGTCCTTGAACTTCAAATTAAGTTTTAAAATCAGCTTGTCAGTTTCTACAAAAAGCTTGCTGGGATGTTGACTGGTACTCTGTTGTATCCACAGATTTATAGAAAACTGATAATGTGAACAGTGAGTTTTCTAATACACATAGTATTCCTCTTCATTTATGTAAGTATTTTTAATCATTCACAGTGATATTTAGTTTTCAGAGTCTAAGTTGTAGAATTCTTTGACTCTCTTTGTTCCTACTATAAATGATAGTTTTTATTATTGCAATTTTTTACTGTCAGTTTACAGAAGTAATAATTTTTGTGCATTGTTTGGGAACCTTTCTAAGCATACTTGCTAGTTCTAGATGTTTCTTTTTTTATAGATTCCATTGGATATTCGTAGAGATGTGCATTTCATGCGTGAATAAGGACAGTTTTGCAATCTGGATGGCACTTGTGTTTGTTTTCTTTCCCTTTGTGCACTGGTTATAACCTACATTACAATCAGTATTGAATAGCAGCGATGAAAGCAAATATTATTACTCAATCACCTTTAAGTCTGGTGGTTGTTATATGTTTTCCATTGATACCGTTTTATCTGAAATGCCTTTCCGGCATCTCTTAAAAGATGATCCCACCATTTATCTTTTTTGATCTGTTAATATGTCAGACTCAAACTCACAGCAACTAATCACATGTTAAATTACATTCTCTGACTTTTCACTTAATCAACCAGCCCACTTTCCTGAGATGAAAGCATGCATTATTATTTCTAATATATTGCCAGTTTTATATTTTCTAAAGTTCTGTTCAGAATTTTTCATCTATATTCACGAGGGTCTTAGGTGCTAGGTGCCGGCTTAACATATACTACCATCAGTGAGTGGATTTCAAGAGCGTAACCTACTGTGCCACAGCTTAGGAGGGTGTCTAAGTCAGAGCACTGGTTCTGTAGCGGTCCTACAGTTCTTGGCATTAGGCATTTCTTGGCGTTTCTGGGATGATAGATGGTTCTTCACAGGATTGGTTCCGTGTGTGTGTTTAGTCTATTCTTTTTTATCAGACATCTCTTAGAAGTTTTTACATTATTACATTCAGGGATCATTCCCTAGCATGACCTCATTAACATTAACCAAGCCCCTATTCCAAATAGAATTATATTTACAAGTAACCCAAAAGCCAAACCCAATGCCCCTGAGCTGATCCCAACTCACGGCAACCCTATCTAAAGTTTCTAACTGCAAAAACCATTAGTGGCAGCAGAGAATGTCATCTTTGGCCTACAGATCAGCAAGTGAATTTGAACCACTGAGCTTAAGGTTAGCAGTCCAATCCCTAACTCACAGTGCCACAGGTACAGGAAATAAAATTTCAACACAACTTTTTGAAGAAACAATGGTTTTGGTTTAATATCCTTCTAGAACGAACTGAAAAAAATCTCCCTCACCCTTTAATTTCCTTTAAGAGTCCTTGTAGAACTGATAATGTTTCTTCAATAAATATATGGTAGAATTTAACAGTGTAGTCATCTGGGTCAACAGTTTTCCTTGTGGGAATTTTGACCAAAACTGAATTTTTCTATTACACGTAAGACTGTATTCAGCTTACGTATTTCTTCTTGGCTATGGGTAGATTATAACAAATTACAGTTAACACTGAAAAGGGAGTTTCAGAACAATTAATAGTGCTAGTGTGAAAACTACATAGTATAAGCAGATATCATTTGAACAGAACAAAAGGATACTTTATGATTTTAAATCAGGAATGGTATGAATCGGGGTTACAAACTCTCATCATACTTATTTAATGTGTATGATGAGTAAATAACATGAGAATCTGGGCTATATGAGGAAGAATGAGAAATCAGGATTTGTGGAAGGCTCACTACAACCTCGAATATATAGATGAAACAATTTTGCTTTGGTAAATAAAGCAAAAAGCACTTGCTGATGAAAATCAAAGACTACAGTGTACAGTGTAGATTACACCTCTGCATAAAACAAAAATCCTTACAACTGGATAAATGGAAAAATCCTGGAGTTCTAAAGGGTTTTGGTATGCTTGGATTCACAATCAACAGTCATGGAAGCAGCAGTCCTAAAATCAAATGATCTGTGCAAATTTGTTGCAAAACATCTCTTTAACAAGTGTTAAAGAGGTCACTTTAAAGACTAGGGTAAGCCTGGTCCTAACTAACGTAGTTTCGATTGCCTCACATACAGGCTAAAGATGAGCAATAAACAAAGGAGATTAAAGGAGAATTGAAGTCTGAATTTTAAGGCTGATTAGGAATACTGAACATACCATGGATTGCCAGACAAATGAACAAAACTGTCTTTTCCTTCTGTTTTTTGTTTTGTTTTGGGGCATCACTGCCCTTTGGTGGTGGGAGTAGGAGGCCCAGCCTTTGCTCCTGTGGAGCCGCTGCTGGAATTGAACCTCCATCCCAGTGGGCCGCGGTCCCGCGCACAACCACTACGCCACCGGGGCTCAGCCCCCAAACTGTCTTTTCAGTATAACCAGAACGCTCCTTAGAAGCAAGGATGGCAAGATTTTGTCATACGTACGTTGGCCATGTTCTTAGGGGGGGTACCAAACACTGGAGAATGTCAGGCTTGTGAACTGATGGTGATTTTAGCAACTGCTTAAACTTAACAATGACTTTGTGGATGAAACAGTTCGGTGCAAGTATTCTTCCTGTTGTACACAGGATCACTGTGAGTTGGAACAGATTCAAAGGCACCGAACAACAATACTTTCTTCTGGAGTTAGCTTTGTTAGTTTGTGTCTCTCCAGGAATTTGTCTTGGCCACACAAGTTGTCAAATTTCATTAGAATGAAGTTGTTCCTAACATTCCCTTAGGATCTTTTTAATGCAGAACTTATGAGATCATCTTTATTATCTAGAGTTTATGTGCAGTTTATACCTTCTATGCTTTATTGCAGATCAGCATGGCTAAAGATCTACCCATTTCAATAATCTCAAGGGAAAAGGTTTTTGGTTTCAGTGATTTTCTCTGTTGTTTTTGTTTTCATCGATTTTGGCTTTATTTATTATTTTCCTTTCTCATGCATATTTTTTCAATCGATTTTTTTCATTTTTGTGAGGTAGAAACTTCAGTAATAAATTTAAGATCTTTTTGCCTGATATAAGTAGTGTTTGACGTTTACTTTTTTAATAGCATTCTACAAATTAAAAAAATTTCATTAAATTTAAAATACTCTTTTTATTTAGAATTACCACTTGGTTTCTAAATATTTGGGGATTCTCCACATATCTGTGTTGTTTCTTATTAAAGTCCACTGTGTACAGAGGACATACTTGTGTGATCAGCATCATATTAAATTTACTGACTCACTGTCTTTGTAAACTTGAAAATAATTCATATTCTTTTTAAATGTTATAATACAGACATGAAAATGTTATAGTACATAATATATATTACACAAGCTATAATAAATATGTAGATATAATAGATAAGATTACTATGTAACAATATGATACTGCAGGGAAAGTGGATAACTTAATGTGGTTTTTCTAGTCAAAATCTCTGACTCCCACCAAACAACTTTTCTCTGTATGAGTCTAAGTAAGCAGGTGGGGGAGATATGGGCCAGATTCACCTGTGAGTGATTGTGAACAGGATTACTTGGAGAAGCATCCTGATGGGTATAAAATGAGCGCTTGAGAAGGACGAGGGGTCTGATTACCAGCAAGTCAGGATGGAGTGATCCTTCTGGATCCCTACAAAGGGCATCCCCTGGATCCAGAAGACAGCTGTACGACCAGAGGAGCAGCAGCAGAACCGGAAGTCAGAGCATGGGAAAGATTGATGGACTTCCCGATCCATGGAACAAGTAAAGATCAGTGCTTTCACACCGGAGGCTGGCTTGTGGAGTGGGGTGCCTCTGGGCCCTTAATTCAGGGAGCTGGGTTTACTACCCACCTAACTTAAGCTAAAATTGAATGCTTTCGGGCTGAAGCTTATAGCAAGAGTGGTATGATCTTTGGGTATATGTTAGCAGACTTATCAGACATGTCCTGATAAAATACTCAACCCTGAGCATTTCTCACTGGCTTTACAACTTATTGAGTTCCTTAATAAGCCCTTTAATTATGTATTTTGTTGGGATTTTGTGTAGCCAACGTACTGGATATTAGAAACAAGAGAGGTAAAATAAGGGTCAGTGGGGATACCCACAGCATTCAGATAACTGGCCCGTCCTATTCTCTGCCTAAACCAGTTAACTCCTGTCACTAGAATCTCATTCTTTACTTTCTAATTATTTTGCAAATGGCCTTGTCACCTATTATTTCATTTACTAGACATGACATTGTCACAGTTAAAGTTACTACTCACTCCTCATTCAGTAAGTATGAGGGGGCTTCAAAAGTTGGCAAAAAATTGGAATGAAAAATTGAGATTTTCCCACAAACTTTTATAATCTCCTAGAATATTTTGAATGTTTACCACAGGCAATATCCAAAATAAAAACAATGCTGAGAAACATCAGGATTAAGGTCACACAATAATTAATCTGAGTTTTCATAATGTAATTTTTTATTAACAGATAATTTTATTGGGGCTCTTACAGCTCTTAAAACATTCCATATGTCAGTTATATCAAGCATATTTGTACATATGTAATCATCATCATTTTCTAAACATTTACTTCTTATTAAAGCCCTTAGTATCAGCTCCCCTTTTTGTCTTCTCTTCCCCTCCCCACTGGTGACCCCCTGGATCATTTAGAAACTCTTATTATTCTCATACAAGGTATCTTGATCTACCTCCCCATACAAACAGTGAGGTCAAACAAGTTTCTATGTGGTCTCTCCTCACCCTCACAACTGTGCAAATGACCTACTACCCCAGTTTTCAGTTAAGAAAGGGGCTGGCCTTTTAAATGTTAAGATCACCCTCTGTGACCTGGAGGAAGCAGCAGGGTAATCAGAGGAGAAGACTGATTTTCTCCACTCTGACAAAGCAGTTCACTCTGCATCGCTACAAACTTTGAAGAGCTGAGCATTTAGACTACTTACACCAAGACCCCCATCCTGAGATGAGAACCACGCAAAATCCGAAATTCATTGCCACGGGGTCCACAGAGACTCATAAAAACCCTGCCGGGCCGGGTGGAACTGTCCCACTGGGTCCCCACCTGGTGGTGAGCAGTCCAGTGCATAACCCACCGTGCCACCCAGGGCTCCTCAGAGATAAGACACCGAGTACCAAGCACAGGGCCTGGCTCGGTACCAGGTCCACAAATGCACGGTGAATAAAAGAGTAAGCATGCAATTTCATTTCTTTTCTAATTCTCTGCACTGTCCTTCACATCATCATGAAGAGGATATGGCCATCATTGCATCAACAGTGTATAAAAGTTCTGTACTCATTTTAAAGTAACTCTTTTGGGAATCTATTTCTGCTGATCCCTAACTGCAGTAAGTAACTCAGCAGAAATTTAGTTCTTCTCAGTGGCTTTGCAAGTGCTTCAGATCAAGCTGATTAAAATGGAACTACCGAGAGCACAGCATCGGAATAAAGCAGCAGGGTAAACAGAAGGTAGAGAAAGTGGTGCCAAAATATTAAGTTACTGGCAACCCAGAGTCCTAACGGACAGCGAGAAGACGAGGAGCCCTGAGAGCTCTCAGGCCACTTCCTGGTCTTTACACAGTGTGAGACAGGCAAGACACAATGAGATCAGAGCATGTTCGTACTTACTGGTAAGTGTTCAAGTAACGAAGTTACACTCTCAGACACATAGATTATGCTTCCATCTGTCATGATTGCTAAAAAAAAACCATCAAGAGCCTGAAATTAAACATAATGGTCAGTTAAATGGAAATTAAAAAAAAATTTCAGATGATAGAAAAAATTTTTTCAGCTAAATGACAGGGCACTTGATGATGTAACTTATTTAAAAATAACCAGAGTACCATCCAGATGCTAATTTCCCCTTTAAAAAGTCTTTATTATACATTTTCGTGTATTTAAAAGTGTTTCTGAAAAAAATTTTACTCTATACCAGTTTCTAAAAGAAATCATACAAGGGGGCTTCAAAAAGCTTGTGAGAAAATTTCATTATCTTTTCTTTTCTTTCTTTTTATTTTTGTGACATCAGTGCCCTGGTGGGAGTAGGAAGCCCAGCCTTATTCATGGAGAGCTGCTCCTGGATTTGAACCGACAACCCTGTGGGCTGCAGTCCCGCACACAACCATTTGCACCACCGGGGCTCAGCTCAACTTCATTATCTTTTCATTCCATTTTTCCATAAACTTTCTCAAGGCCCCTGTATATACATAATGACTTATTTGAGGATGCTGTCATCTTAAAATCACAAAGCCATACGTCTTAGGTACAAAAAAAAAAACCTACGATAAACTTTCAACATATTAGTCAAGAGCTTTCAAGGAGTGGAGAGAAATAAACATCTGGGATAGAATGAAAGCGAGTGGTAGGGATCAAGCTGGAAAACTAGACTGTGGTTCAGATCCTGACAGGTCTGTTGAGTGATGACAGAGGGACTTTGTTCTCTATACAGTAAGAAGTCAAGAGAAGGTGTTAAAGCAAGCATTGTGCTTCAACAAGAGCAGTCCAGAAGTTCAAAGTTGGATGTAAAGTGACCCGACGTCCCGCTTTTGGAGGGACAGTCCCGGTTTTAAACAATTTTTCCCACATCCCGCGGTGTTTCAAAAAAGTCCCGATTTTTGGAAAGAATGCATGACAAGCTAGGGAACAGCAGTAAAACGGGAAGGGAATATACCCCCTCTACATCCCTCCACCCCAGTCAATGTTGTCCCGCTTAAAGTGGTCACTTTAATTTAGAGGGGAAATTGGCTCTGGGAACAGCTGGGAAAGTTAGTGAGGATCTGAACAAAACCAGTAAGAACAGAGTAGAAAGGATTTAGGTAACTGAGGCAAACACTGAGGTTAACGGTCAGGAAAAATTCAGAGCAGGAGATACAAGACTTAAGAGTCAGTCTGGTACTTTACATTTGAAAATCATAGGCCCAGAGTAGTAACTGAAGAAAAAGAAATGCTAAAGACAAAGTCTTGGTGGGGGGTGGAGTGGAGAAGAAGTGTGTGTTTGTGGGGGATCACCTGCACAAGGTAAGTAGTAGGGAGAAAAAGTCATAATGAAAAACAGAATACACTGTCAAAGTCACTGGACGAGAGAATGACAAGGCAAGTGAGGCGAGGAAGAGAGATGATGGTTCAATGTAAAAGGGAAGGAAACCGAGCAAGAAATGAGAACTAGAAAAGACTCTAGGCTACTTTCAAAAGAGTCATTTCATGAAGGAGGCAAGGGTGACTGCCTGTCTTTGGGGCAATTAGAATATTCTAAATTAGTTTAGAAATGAGTGATCAGAATCAAAAGGCTAAAATAAGCCACTCTGTCATTAACTTTAGGAGAAAAGGCAATCATTTCCCTGAACCAAGTATCAGGGAAGGCTTTTTTAAGCTTTTCAATACGAAAAACCAAACATATTTTCAGGCTAAGGGGGAAAAAAGTGGATAAGTTGTTAAAGATAGAGAACAAACAGAAGATAAACTGTAAAATGGTTTGGCCTATTACGACAGTTATTTTCTTGCTCTCATACAGTCACTTCCATGAGGGACTAAGCATCAACATTTTACCTGTGCTGAGCAGACTGTGGAGTAAGGCTAGCCTATATCATCTTTGGAAGCACCTGGCATAAAGTGACCAGATTTTTAGCGGGACAGCACTGACCGGGGGGTGGCGTTGGGGGTTCTTGATTAAAAATTTGGTCTATATTGAGCAACAAAAATTTTCATAGAATGCAAAAATAGTATTGTAATATATTTAATTTTAAAATACCGCAGGACGTCTGGTCACTTTAACCTAGCATCAAGTGTGTGGCCCACACAGAGGACTATAGAAAAATGCACTCCACACTCCCCTAACCTCTTGTATTAGGAGAGAGATTTACCCCCAGAAAGTATTTACTTAAGAGTACAGGTGTGCATTTTAAAAGTGTTCAGACACAATAAATATCTTCTATTTTAAGCAAGCGCAAAATTATTTTTAAAGCTTGTTAGTACAATAATAGTGTCAGATTTAGGATCAAATTCATGTCTACTCATTGAAAAAATATGTATTCTAACTTCTAGCTATAATATTAGAATGGTTCTTATCTGATCAGTTGGTAAAATTTCAATAAAATAAGACAATTTTTAATATTTAGAATTCTGTGTATTAAAGACACTGCTATGGGAATTGTGTTAAGGAATTGTATTTAATTGAAGCCTAGGAAATAAAACTCCATTTATAAAGTAAAAAAAAAAAAAATTCATGTCTACTATGATAATCTACAGTTACTCGGGGTATGTATATGCTCTCTTCTGTGGAGAAATTAACCAAAGTAATTTACAACTCTATCTCATTGCCAGGACCAGAGCCTGATCTTCAGAGCATGCACAGGCTAAACAGAAAAAAGCCTCCTGCAGCATTTTACACAGGGATCTGGCACAGGGAACATACCTTCCCAAGAAGGTAAGTGAGCTGGGCCTTGAGAAGAAGACTAAGGAGTTGTTAACAAGCAAAACAGAAAAAAACTCCTCATTCCAAGAGTTTATCTTCCCCACACTGTGAGTGCTTTTTCAATTAAAATAGCTGGCCTCGTGTTTGATATCTACTTGATTTACAATATAACAAAGGACTCCATTGTTTGCTTAGCATTTGATCTGGTGAAAACTGAAAGGAGGTTCTAAAGACAGGACTAGCTTGTGGCTGAGAGGGCATTAGCTTTCCCCTCCTAAGTTACTGGATCACACCTGCCAGCAGGCAGAGAAAAGAACTGCAGACTTCTACATATGGAACACAGAGAAATAGGTGGTTCTACACACAGATCTGATCAGGCTAACCTTATTTCCTTGCCTATTCTCAAGCATGCTAGGGTTGTTTCAGGTAAGACAGACAACAAAGAGAGGGAAGAGGCAGCAATGGTTGGTGACTGTAGAGTCAACACGTTCACTGGAAGTGAATTTTAAGGTCTTAATCCCAGTTCTTTCAATAAATAGTTACCTGACCTTGTGCAAGCTCAATTTTCCTGACTCTTCATAAAATGACGAGGTTAAATGGAACGATTTAACCTCTTCTACTAGCAGCTCTAAGATTCCAAGATATAGCCTGTATCTGAAATGTAATGATTAAACATGACGAGCCAAGGAGCCCTGGTGGCAAAGTGGTCACGACTGGGCTGTGATCCAGAAGCAGCTGCTCCTCCAGAGGAAGATGGGGCTCTCTACGTCTGTAAAGAGTGACAGTTTCAGAAAACCACGGGGGCAGTTCAACCCTGTCTTACAGGGTCACTGTGAGTTGGCATCCAGTCAATGGCAATGCACTTTGAGAAAAAGTCAATAATAACACAATTAGGTTATATTCTAATCAAATAATATCACTCAAAGCATAATTTGTATTTAAATTAGGAAATCAATTATTCTATAAGCAATACATTTTGGAAAGACTTTAATTAGGCATGTCTAATCAGATTTGAGCAGACAGTTGGACCCAGGTTGCAATACACACACACTCACACTTATCTCCCATCTGGATAGCATTAATTTTAGATATTAACTGCAGTAAAATACTCCTTAAGTGTATAAAGTACAATACACATATTAAAAATGCGTAGATATACTTTTCAGGAAGGTGATCCTAAAAGTTAAGAGACTAATTGTAAGAACATTAGTTTATATTTTCAAATTTTAAGATTTAAAAAAAAATGTTTTTCTGCTTTACACTATAAGTAAGTGTTACAATATCTACAATTTTTTCTGATACAAATTATATATACATACACACATTTGTGTGTATACATATATTAGTCTACGTAATATATACGTGTATTGTATAATATATGTGTATTATATACACAAGGCTATACTATGACGAACGTGAAGGCATTATGCTAAGTGAAATCAATCAGTCACGAAAGGACAAAAATTGCATGGCCTCATGAACATAAAAATGCAAGAAAAGGCAAATGGAGAGAGGCCAAAATTTCTCAGTGGTTACCAGGGGCAAAGGGTAGGAAACCAATGGTTAACAATGAAAGAAAAATCACAAAAGTGAAGAACACAGTTGCATGCTGATCACTGTAACTCATCATGTCAAGAAGCTTCCCCACCTCCTCGGTGCCATTAAGTCAACTTCAACTCATGGTGACTCTGGAGGGCAAACTAGAAGTGTAGGTTTCCAAGACTACCGTTTGAGGGTGGTAGGAAGCCTAGTCTTTTTCGCCTATGCAATTGTTGGTATGTTTAAGTTGCTGATCTTGTGGTTAGTGCCCAACCATAACCCCACTATACCACGAGAGCTCCACTCTCAGTCAATTTACACCAGTAAAAAGCCAAATTTGCTAAAACTATACGGTTAGATATATTTACAAAAACATCAAAAACAAAAGAAAGAAAGAGTAACCCAGTGAGGCTGTTTTATCAACAGTTTGGAACTTCATGGGCATCAGTGAACCGGCCAACTAACAAGCTTGTGGACGGCCTCTATTCTACCTCCTAGTTCATGGTTTGGTGCCTGGGGTCCTAAAAGTTTGCAGCGACCATCCAAGGTCTGACAATTAAGTCTCTATGTGCCTGGAGTCAAAGATGGAGAGTCAGGATGAGGAAGAGGATAGGGAGTGTGTGGCTAATTGCTATGAGCTGCCTCTTTTGCAGGAGACTAGAAGAACTGGGTGGTGTCCTGCGACTATTACTACACATTTTCTCAAATATTCTGCATCAAAAATGGGAAATGTAGAACAGAATGTCAAATTCTCACAAAATACAGCCATAGAGGCTGGATGAACCCTTATTGTACTGAAATAATCTTTAAAGTTTAAGCCAGACATATGCCTTGAAGTCTTCTTAGGACTAAACAAAAGCTTAAACTGGGTTAAAAAAGTTTGCCTTGAACATTATGTTCTTTTAAAAACAATGCCATCAAATGTGGCATCAAAGTGACAAAAGCAACTCCCAAGTTTAGACAGGAAGCATCAGAGAGAGGAATTAGGAACCCAGAATGAGAAGGGATGAACAATTCAAAGAACGTCATCACTGAAATGGAACTGCACCAGAAGAAATGGTTTATCTTGTTTTGTGTACATTCCTGAGCATTCAAACCTGGCTTTTTCCACCACAGACAGAATAAATCAATCTACATTGTAACAAGATCACTAGGTGGTTCTTAGGAATTAGTTCAAAATCCTGGTATATTCTCAACAACAAAATTATCTGTCCATAGCAAAGAAAAATTTCAAGACAATACTTGTCTGCTTAACTTACTAGTGAATGAGTAATTTCCTTCATTTAGGTTATTAACAAATGAGAGTACATATAACAACAATTTCTGAATCCATGAGAAACTTTTCATACACAGCAAAGTACTTATAGGAACTTATTAACATGTACTGAGACTATAATCATAAAATAAAAATTTGAGAATTAAAGGAGCTACTTCTCTTCCCTGTTGTAAACACTAGCTTGATTGTACTCTTTCATAAAATGCCAAAATAGATCATTTTGGCTGTGAAACTCTTACTTAAAGAACTGGCAACTATTTGTCTGTAAAATAAGCTTAAACAAATTTAAATAACTAATTGCTGGTTACTTAAAGTTCTGTCTCATGGCTTGCTTTCACTCAAAAGCAGTTTCAGGAAAGGGGTGTGCATAGCAGCTGAGAGCTTGGGCTCAGAGGCCAAATCACTTACAATGAACTCTAATTGAGCGACTTACTAAGCTTGGCTGTGTTACTTTAGGCAAGTTTCATAATCTCCTTTTATCTCAGTTTGCTCACCTATGAGTAATATATACATAATCACAGTGCTTACTTCAGAAAACTTGTGAGCATTCAATGAGTTCATGTGTGAGAAAAGTGCTCAGATAGTTTTTTTTAATATTTCAGCCATAGGCTTAAATCTTTACAATATGTTCATATTCTCACATATTTTCAAGTGGTAACATTACATTTAAAAAAAAATAAAGACCAAAAAAAAAAAAAAAAGACCAAATGAATACAGCAAATCACTATTCTACCTAAAGTAAAAATTTTAAATTAGTTAATTATTTGCAAAATAGTTTGTGTTTATACATTACGTAATATTTAAAGATACACGAGATGTGGCCATTACATATATATACACAATGTAGACAAATGGTTAAGGTCTAAAATAAAAGACCCACAAAGATAGGTGAAGAGGCTTGCAAACTGCTTCACAACCCATTATCACCTCAGATGTTTTCCTGTATGCTTTCCAAGTCTATTTCCTGATATGGGACTATTTTCTTTCTCTGAATACGACCTCAAAAAAAAGTGATACCACTGCTTCCTACTTATCATTAGTTTTTATGAAATTCATATAGAATTTTGTATACTGTGTGCATGGATACAGGTATCTATTTTACTCCATAAAGAAGAGAATGAAATGTAGAAAAATAAAATTAACAGGTATTTAACATTTTCAACATTTAACAGGTGTAACATTTTTGTTAGTTTTCTAATTGTTTGTAAGAGATACTAGGTTCTCCCCCACTGTAAGAAACATTTTTTCCAAGTTGTGTTACACTCAATTAATATAATCCTCATCACTTATGTGATATAAAAAATTCTGGATCCAAATCACCTGTGGCTGAAGTCTCATTTTGGGCATTATCTGCTAAAAAACAGGAATGGGATGAGATTAAGTTCTGACCTTAGAAACAGGCGTAATTCAGACCACATGCTTTGTTTAATGGTTATCTTTGTTCCTGTTACAATGGATGCTGGGAATTACACACTGCAGCTGAGAGGAGAAAGAAAACCGTGCCTGGAGTGGACTAGGAAAAAGCTTGACTGATGAAGATTAGTAGGTGCCAATGCCCACGGAAACGTCCTGCCAGAGACCCCAGGTTATAGATGCATACATAAAATACAGTCCAGGGGTTGAGAACCGATAATTACATTGAATGAAATGTATGTCGTGTACCTAACTCCTACAAAGCGACCTTTCCTTGCATGGATCTGGTAAGTAGGTGGGAAGAGACTGATAGGGTTCACCTGTGAGTAATTGTGACCAGGAGTCCCTGCAATGCCATCTTGCTGTGTATAAAATGAGTGCACTGAGAAGCTGGGGAGTGGGGGTGAGCTCATCCTCGGGCCCCAGCATCTGGCTGACTCCTGCCTGGCCTTCGGACTTGGGACTGAAAGGTACTCCCCACCACATAAGGCACTTCCGTGAACTTTGTGGGACTTGCAGTGACTCGCAGAGCCCAGACACATGAGGAAATGTACTTAAGGGACAAAGGGGGGGAACAATGGAACAGACACATCTTATATGCGTTGGACTTTTTCAACTCTTGGAATGAGTTTGGCATTAATTCTTATAAAAGAAATTATTACCACAAAAGTGTTTTCAAAATAATTTTGTCAGAGGACACTTGTGAAGACATTCCATTTAAAAAGTTCTACTTCATGTAAGATTTGCTTTTCAAATTATACTTCACTTTTTTATATTTAAAAAAAAACACATTACTTTGTGTTAATTTAAGTGAATTTTAGTGTCCTGTTTTGAAAAAACCCTATTAGTAGAATGCATTTACTAAGCGATGAATAACACATATTAATCCTTTGTTGAATGCTGCTATAGTCATCTTAGGTTGAGAACTTGTTAATTATAAGCTTTTGTTTTTATTAATCCTCTCAAAAACTCAGTATTGAAAATTGAGCATTATTAATTTACCATACAGTATCATTTGCTTATAATACTTGTGGCCACTAAATTTAATTGAAGGCATAGTTTATACTAGATCTACCTTGAAACTTCACATTGCAATAAGCCTTTTCAATATTAAAATAGTATTGCTAAAACCTAATTAAAAGTAGCCAAGCATGAATGTTTTTTTTAAATGAAATCTGGACATACCTCTAGCATTAATTGTGTAAACTCTTCATTACTAAGGAATGTAGGTTTCCAGTCCTGTCGAATTTCACTAGCATCTGATTGTGCCGTGATTTCTGTGAACAAATTATGGGACACATTAGTGGCATATGTAACCACAAGGGGGAGTACCAAAGTCCTACAAATTGTCTCCTCTATACCCACTCTAATTATAGTTGAGATCTACAGGCTATAACATTTTGAATTCTAAGATTTAGAAGGTCCAGGTCGTAGTTTAATGAAATATTTGAGTTACTGGGGTAAATTAGCTTCTTGGGTTTAATCTCTTGGGAATATCATTCTTTGTTTTTTCTCTGGGGAGCTTCGATAGCCTGCTGCTGACATGTCTTCTTCCAACAGCAACCAAACACAAGTCCTCCATGACTACCATTAAGAACAAGCCTGATTAGATCAAATTTTCTCGAAGCATCATGAAACAGTTATTACTCCCTCTTCTTTTCTTGCCATTCAACTGTCCAATAACTTAAGGGTGGAGATACAGACAAGAGTTCGAAGAGGCCAACATCAGCGGAGCAGCTAATAGCAGTTCTGAACACTGGCTGGGCTGCTGGAGAGATGAAGCTTTCTACTCCTGTAAAGAGTCCGTCTCTGAAACCCACTGGGGTTGGAATCGGGTACATGGCAGGGAGTTCAGTTTGTAGAGTGATTTTTACTTAGGACCTTCTTTGCATTATGTTCTTCGTGGTACTAAGAATTTGGAGATCTGTGGATTGGGCACACATTTTAATACAATGAATATTACTTTATTTTGTGACACACTTCTATTAGTTACGAGTAAGCAAGCTATTCATAGTTGATGGAATCTGACCAGTTTAGGAAACACTTGTTTTTCCATTTTAAAATGCAAAGATGTTAAAACAAGACAGAGTGAAAATTATAAATGTTCTATGTCATACATAATACCTCTACAAAACGTACGTTGCAGTCAAAAGTGTGGGCTTTTAAAAAACAAACAAACAAACTGGGCTGAACCCTGGTAGCGCAGTGGTTGTGTGTGGAACTGCGGCCTACAAGGTTGACGGTTCAAATCAAACAGCAGCTCTCCAGGAGCAAGGCTGGGCCTCTTACTCCCACCAGGGGGCAGTGATGCCCACAAAGCAAACAAACAACAACAACAAACTACCATATATATAAATGTAACATTAAACTGGCACCTAAACCTTAGCATGTTAAAAATGCCTGGACTGGAACATGCAGAGTAATTTAGAAACAGAGGCATCAACTTCGTGGCACTGCACACTGCTCCCCAGCACAAGTGATATCAATTATATCGATATAAAAAGAGGATTTAAACCCTCAAGTTAATCTCATCATGTTCTGGGTCTCTCAGGCCTATTTGAGAGTAATAAGTACATGGAAATTTCTTTTCAACTTAAGGCAGATTTATTTTTGTGAGAAATATACATTCGATTCTAAAAAGCTGATCTACTTCATGTCAACATTCATTTTCTGTCGGGCAAATACATGCAACTAATCTCAACTCATTTAACAATCATTTTGAACTTCTGCAATCTGACAAGGGACTACAACCTTGAGGAGCACTGAGGTTAAAGGAAAAATCCTATTGTATTTGTAAAAGTAAAATTAACTAATGGTGGCAATAAAAATAAGAAATTTTGACACATGCATAGAAGAATCAATACAATTTGACAACTGATTAGATAATGGGTACTAAAAAAGATGAAAAGAATATGAAATACTTCTTAGGTTTGTGGCCTGGATGACTGGAAGGATACCAAAATGCATACTCTTTGATAAATATTATTTTTATGACTCAGTCAAGATGATTTTCTTAAAGTTAACAAATAACAAGTGTTTACTTCTTAGAAATACACTGAAGCAAAATAAACCAACCAACTCCTCTTTCTAATGACATACAAGGCCTTCATAGTCTGGCTCTTGCTGTTCTTTCACACCTCTAAGTTCTTGAGAGAAACTGTGTTCCAGGTCTGTGTGGGCAGAGACAAATTCTTCCTGTTCCTCTGTGTTTGCATATACGATATTCCTCTGCATAAAGTGCAATTCTCCTTACTTGATTTCAAAGAAAGGCAACGAAGAAAGAAACTAACTTGAAGCCGTCCTCAACACAGTCTTTCCTCTGTGTTCTCATAGCACATCAACAATTTACAAGCACAATTATGTGTACAGTAAATTTGTTATGTTTGTCCTCCCCAGGCTTGAGTTATATGAAGGGCTAGCATTGTTACCTTTCATCTGCTAAGAATCTAGGATAAACACAGCACTAAATAACTGTCTGAATGAAAGAACATGTTTGAAAATTTCAATGAGAAAAGACAAAGTTTCTACCTCATTATGCTTTGAGGTACCAAAAACAAGCAAAAAAACCAAACTCGCTGCCATCAAATGTGGCGACCCTTATAAGGCAGGGTGGAACGGTCCCTGTGAGTTGGAGATTGTAGTTTTTTTGCAAGAGTAGAAAGCCTCCTCTTTACCCCGTGGTGCAGCAGATGGTTTCAAACTCCGGACCTTGCAGTTAACAGCCTAACATGTAACCACTAGGTCAATGGTTCTCAACCTTCCTGACCTTTTAATTCCTCAATACAGACACCAGCCACCACGCCACCCCCCAACTATTTTCATTGCGACTTCATAGCTGTAATTTTGCTACTGTTATGAATCAGGTAGCTTCTGTGAAGAGGTCATTCAACCCCCAAAGGGGTCACAACCCACAGGTTGAGAACTACTGCATTAGGCCAACAAGGCTGCTCTTTAAAAGCAAGATTGTTATATATTTAAAAATATATATAAAGTAAAATTTTACCTTTATGCTTTCGTAAAAAATCAATGCTCTTCTGTAAAACAGTAGATTTGTCCATCTTTCTAGCGTTACCAGGAAGCATGGATCCCAGTTCTTTAATGAGAACATTAAATTGATCTCTACGCTTCTTTTCAGACTTGTTTCTAGATACCCTGATGAGAAATTTAAAAGCAAGTTTAAAACTTCATTTATTTACAAAAATAAGTTATACCATTCTCAACTTGAACATGATTGGACAGCATGCACTTGCATCAATATGTTATGTGCTATTGATTCCCATTCATGGCCACCCTATAGAGCAAGAGTAGAACTGCTAATACTGCTCTCTTAGATTACAAACAATATCACTTTAATTTGGGTACTGGTTTTTCAAATCAATTTATCATGAAAGAAAATTATATCTAAGCATTTGGGCATACATGTTTTTATGAAAACGGGAGGAGGACAAACTGCATTCAAACCTCAAATTCTACTTAATCTAGAACTTATTAAGGACTATACTTTCCAAAAAAAGGTCATTATATTACTGATACTATTTGTGAAGATACAAATTATCATATAACATTATCCAGCCAATATAACTGTAAGTCACAAATAGAAATCTAAAAATGAAACCTCGGTGCCAAAGTTTACCCACACATTCTTCCCCTTTCTGCCACTGGACGCCTACATCCAGCCTCCAACACAGAGCTGGACTCATGTTTGCGTATCTGACTCTCAACCAAGCAATGGGCTCCATGAGAACAGAGTTCCAAACTCTTTATCAAGGCATGGATAAGAACAACACTTAACAAACAGGAAGGACTCAAGATATATGTGCTAAGTGCATAATCACTGCTATTTCTATGGAAGCAATTTAGGAAAAATACATATCAAAAATAGGCATACTGTCTTTTGTAAAATGTGCCTTTCTGAAAATGGATAAACAAACACTTTGAATTCTTTGTTGAACTGTACTTGTTAATTGATTTTTATAAAATGTAATCATTTAGCAGCTCTATTTTTGAAAATTTTCAGTACAGCTCCGGTTCATTATTTTTGGCTATAAACACTTCTACAACCCTACTGCTCTCCCTCCCTGCCTTATGTAATATGAAGCAGTAATCTATAAACAAACATTTATACTGAGAATTCTTGAGACTTAAGTGAGTACAATTATCTATAAGTCCACTGATAATTTTGTAACACTTCTAATTACCTACTCTGCAAGGTCAGATTTATCATTCAATTTTTGCTTAAGCAAAGGTTAGAAGAAAGTTTTAATTTACAAACTGTATACTGATATTCCTAGTGTTTTCTACCTTTCTAATATATGGAAATTCTCTTTTTTTTCTTAATTGGGAACACCTATCATTCCACAGTTTAATACTGTCCAGCAGAATTATACAAATTTGCTACCACAATCAGTTTTCAAACATTTTTATTTTCGACATGGACTCCTTGACACTGTCTCCCCTTCCCCCTGCTACCGCCACTGTATCCCCACCCCAATCCCTCTAATTCTACTTGCTCTTTCTATAGGTTTATCAATCCTGGTTTCATATACCGATAAATGAAAAAAACATGTAACACAACTTCAAGAGGGTGGCCCCTCAATGAGCTAACTCCTCTGGGATACCTCTTTATATATACAAACAAAAACCAAACCAAACAATATAAAATACAAAAAAAAAAAAAATTAAAACCAGATCAGGTCCAGCACACATTATAGGGGGATCTGCTGATAAAACGGTTCACATCACATTTATGCCTTTGATCTTCTATACTCAGCTCTCTAATGCATTCTGTTTAGTAATTATTTTCCTCATCTCCCTCAAATATGGATAGAGGGAGTTCACAAAAAGTTTATTTTCTGTGTAATTCCAAAAATGGCTCTTGGGTTTCCACTGTCATCCATAGCCTTCTGCAAAAATAGATTCTCTCATTTTAAGCTCACATACTAATCCCTTCTTCGGCTCCGAAGGAATTCTATGTTTCACAATCCTTTCATGACTGATGACGATGGTGTGTTTTTCCATATGGACTTAGTTGACATCTCACTTACATGGCTGCCTGTTTGGAGACAAGCCTTAAGATTCCAGCCACTTTTATCTAATAAATGGGCTCCATCTTATTTTTTCACCACATTTTGCTACAGCACCTGTCTCTTCAGTGTTCTCTTCCCAAAGGCAAGTACCAAGGAGGACCATGATGTAAGAACTAAATGTTAAGTTGGCGGTAATTTAAAGTAAACCCAAAACATATTCCTGAATCTTCTGGCCGGTGGGATTGGGGAGGGGAGTGTCTTGGTCCTTTTATTTATTATTACTTGGCATTAACACAAATGTCATGCCATTGCATCATTCAATCCCATCAAGCATAATTGTACTATCATTTCGATAATCAGTTTCCAAACATATTATTTCTTTACAATAGTTTTATAGGCACATAATTTACATATCATAAAACTGAATAGTTTAATCATTAAAGCATATCAAGGAGGAATTGCACAATCACCACCACATCCATCTGAGAGCATTCCTTCCTGACATGGTTGACTCACCCCCCAAATGAGTTGTATAATCATGATCAGATCCAGGGCTTGCCCCAAACATACTATTTCTTTCTGGGTTTCTTGACAACGTCTTCCTTTTACCACCCTCACCCCTCTCCTCACTAATATACTGGAATTCTTAACACATTGCGAACAGATACCAAGTTTACTTGTGTTATGGCTTAAGGCAAAACAAACAAACAAACAAACAACCAAAACTAACAGCCGAAACACTTGAGTAAATTGGTAAAACAAAAAATCTGGTCTTTAATGTGTTAAGGGTAGGTGTGAATGACTGAGTTATTATTTATTTACTACTGCATGCATTTGTTACCCACTTAATAGCTATTTTCCATCTGTAGTAGAACTACCTTTTTGCCTTGTCTTTGTCATCTTCTTCCACCAATCCATCAAAAATACTACTGTCATCTCTAAAAGAGAAAAACAAGTGAACTGAGCATACAGGTGCGGACTCATTAGGCAGCAGCAATGCTAACATGATCCATGAAATCTCCTAGTTTTGTAAGGGTATCCGACTGCACTGATTCAAACACAGCTACATAAAACTAACTTGTCTGTGAATTAAAAAATAGAAAATAGACATTTAGCTATGTTTAGTCATAAAAGTTTATTTGTATATATGAATTTTTAACATAATTACTTAGTTCTATTATGTATAAAACAATTTGCCAGATAAAAAGTTATTGGAATCATAGGATAATTTAGTTTCAAAGTTTAAATAAAGTGATAAACTATAGCGTCAGTGTATTTGCCATTATACATATCATTTGAAATTATTTTTATTGTAGTAGCATAGTTTTTAAAACATACTATGACATACTTTATAAAATGATGAATTTTAAGCATAAGCAACACATATATCTGGTACATTAACTTATATTTACATTTATTTGTTAATTTGCTTGACATATATCTATCAGAACCCATGTGCCAGGCTCTGTTTTAGATGTGGTTACAGTGCAGTGAAGAAGACCTTTTTGTCCCTGCTCTTGGCAGTGATTTTCTAGTAAAAAGAAAGGAAAAACAGAAAGGGAAATGTGTGCTACACTTTATTTTTAAGAGAGGGTACTGTTACTGAGGCTCAAGGAAGGGTTTGAAGCAGTTGAGACATCTGAGCTGAAATCTACGTGACAGAAGGGAGTGACCATGGGAAGATCTAGGTCAATAACACGCTTAACTAATGAAATCAACAGCTACTGCACAGCCCAAAGCTATGGTCAGTGGTCCGAACAGGCCTAAGACTCTAGTAGAGTCCATATCTTTACTGTTTAACTGTTAGAAAAAGAACAAGAGCTACTTATAGATATCCAAATTTACTTTTGTTTACAACCCCAGCAGCAGAACTTCTAAGAAAGCCCCTATACAAGAATCACACAGGTCAAAAGTCATGCTTATCATTTATTAGTTGTGTGACCTTAAATGTCACTGTATTTCATCAAGCCATATATTTGATATGGTGATTACATATATTAACAAACAAAACTCAACCCTGTAAGACAGGGTGGCACTGCCCCTGTCAGTTTCCAAGGCTATAAATCTTTATGGGTTCTTTTCTCCTAAATAATAGCTGGTGGGTTTGAATTGCTGACTTTGTGTTCCGCAGTCCAACATGTAACCTACTAGGCCACCTGAACTCCTTTAGTGGGTTATATATTCACCATTATTTTATATACCATCAAGAAAGAAACAAACTACCAAGAAAAGCTAATTATAGGATGCATCCCAATTTCAGAGATGTTAGCAAAACAATTAAAAATTGGTTTTCAAATCAAAGAAATATAGATTATTTACCCTTTTTTCAAGATTAAGATTTTAATGAATGAAATGTGAATTGTAGTAACTCTTATCCATTACAAATGCTATGTTAGGGGATCTAGAGAAGAGGAAATTCCCAGTAAGCATTTGGAATAGTCACAATGTTTTTTCTTCAGAGCAGTTCTGACCAAACCATAAAATTAGAGCAAACAACCAGTTAGAACATGACTCTAGGCAACAATGATGCACTGCATGTGTAATATAGCCTAATATTATGTCTAATAAAGAAAATGAGATTAAAAGTTATACTGTATTTTTCAGACCATAACACACACTTTGTCCCCCCAAAATGAGGGGAAAACGAGGGTGTATCTTATGGCCCGAAGGTGTGGTACTCAGAACATTTTAGTATAGTGGTAGGTACTATTTGGTTCAGAATATTTTTTTCTTGTTTTCCTGCTCTAAAAAATGGGTGTGTCTTATAGTATGAAAAATATGAGTATGTATATTTTCAACTTATGATTGAGAAGATTATTCTACTTGTGAATTTTAAAATAGCTTTAAATAATTAAAAGTGAGTTTCTAGAAACTTACCTGTCAACAATTGAGCTCATTTTACTACAGCTTACGGTAAACAACATAACATATTACGTTTTCGTCTTGTGGTAGACATTTGTACTTCTCCTTAGGTGAAAAGAAAAATAATTAGCCATTAGTTCTCTTAAATAATTGACTTCTTCCAATAAAGTGACTGAGAAATACTACATTTCATCACAGACTTCAAAATCTTTTTAGTTGTCTTTTGTACAAAAAGCTGAAATATAGAAGCAAATACCTTTTGTTGTGCCAAAGTGAGGGTCCCACACCCCTTCTAAAAAAAGGATCCAGGTCCATAATTTAAGATAATAAAAATGGGAAAGCATAACAAGCCAAAATAAGACTTAAAAAACCTCTTAATATCTACTGCATACACTAGGATTAAACCCATTGTTGACTCAATTCAGACTCCCTTCCACGTCATAGGGCAGACTTCCACATAGCGTTTTCCAGGCTATAAATCTTTTTTTTTTTTTTTTTTGCTATAAATCTTTGCAGCAGACTGCCACATTTCCCTTCAATAAAGAAATTGGAAGGATTGAACTGATAACATTTAGGTTAGCGGCCAGGCTTCTTAACCACAACATTGGTTGTAACAACATTGTCTAATCAGCAGGTGTCATCTAGCCAATAAATGTATGCTCAAAGTCTACATTGTGCTAGACAGTGTGTTAGGATTTGGGACTATAGAGATGAAAGATCCGGTCTCTGTGGGCAAAAATCTGCGACGGAGTAGGGAGACAGCTATCTAAAAAACTTTAAGATACATAATGAAGTATTCTTTGTGCAACAGTGGTAAAGGAATAACTAAGGGTATCCATGAGAATGGGAGGAAAGAGTTCTTGATGACAATGTGTGTGGGTTGAGTCCTTGCAGCAGAGTATGATCCAAAGACTTGCAGAACTAGCATCACCTGAAAATTGTAAAAAGGTAGATTCTGTGTCCCACCACAGCCCAACTGCACCAGAATCTACATTTTAACAAGATTCCCACATGATGCATAAGAACATTTCAGTTGAGAAGCATTAGACTAGCAGACAGGAAGATGTAAACATGAAAAGAATTCTAAGCCTTGGAAAGCCTTAGAGAAACCTTCATGAGAAACTGAAGTGGGTGAGCACTTCATTTAGAGAAAAATATAGTCAAGTCATCGTTTAACATTTTGTCATTGGCGCATAAAGTAGGACGAGGGGAGGCAGAGATTGTGGTAAGAAAAAGTAGAGAAGACCTTTATCTTAAAGGGCCTTATATTCACACGAAGTACTTAACTACTTTAAAACAAAACCAGAGGCCTAAAATTGGTCTCGGTGTTGCTATCCCCCAGCTCCCTGTCACTGAGTCAGGGCTGACGCATCGTAACCTCATACAACAGGGAAGAATGGCTCCTGGAGGTTTCTGAGCGAAGGCTGGCAGCTTGCAATTGCTGACCTTGCCAGGAGCAGCTCAACCTGGTACCACTAAGCCACCAAAGAGAAAGGCAGGTTTAATATGTACACGATATGCCCTATGATCTTGAATTCAGTAACGGAAAATTTTTAAATTCTGCTAAGCATCCTAAAGTTTTGAGGCACAAAAAATTCTTTACTATTATCTTTCAATCTAAAATTTAGAAAACAATGTGAAATTTGGCAGTTACATAATCTCCTATCAATTTGAGCAAAGGAGTGGAGTCCAGCCTGTCAATCAGGCTTCCTTGTGGGCATTGCCTGCTTCTGAGGAGTTTGGGAACTCAGTGAAGGTGAGACACTCTCTCTCTGCTTTGTCTTCCTGCTGATAAGACATATGGAATCATGCTGATGGAGCCAGAGCGCTGGGCTAGAGGAGCCATGTGAAGACCCATGCCAGTGCTGAGATTTTTCCACCATCATCATAATTTCCACCCACTGCCCGATGATCTCCCTGCATTTGGCATGATTGCATGTGTTGCAGGAATCTGAAGAGGAATTTATAGAGTGGTATAGGACATTTGGGCTAATAACGACTTTATGGACTTAATCTGAGCTGGGATGTTTTCTTAATATACAATTACTCTAAGATATAAAGCTTTTTTATACACATGAATATCTCTGGACTTGTAGCTCAAGACTCAGACTAATACATAAATCAATGTAAAATTCCAACTCAACGAGAGAAGACTGAAGGTGTGTTAGTAACAGTGGATTCTAAAAACTTTTGTTTTTAAATGAATGAACTTGAGTAGAAGATAACAAGAGCCCATGGTATTTGCCCATGTGAGAAAGGTTAGAAGTTCTTAAAGAAAACTGTGTGGATGAGTCAAAAGTAAAAATAAAAAGGACTAGCTACAGTATAAAATTCTAAGATTTTAGAGTTAAGATGACTTAAGGGCACCCAATAAATTCTTATTTAATTATCAAATTATGGAGGTTCAATTCCAGCTCCATGGAGCAAAGGCTGGGCCTTCTACTCCCACCACCTGAGGGCAGTGATGCCAAAAAATTTTTTTTTAAAAAAAGGTAGAAATAAAATAAAGCAAACTAGTAAAAGAAAGACTCAAATGGTCTGGGTTTAACTAGGAAAAAAATAAAATAAAAATTATTCCATGAAAAACCAAAAAAACCCTCTAGATTACTTAACCCCGCAGATCGAAATATCGGTCTAATTGGCTCAAAAGGAGGAAAAAAGACAACTGAAATAGACTTGTAGACTTCAGTGACATACAAGTTCATTTCAAACATATTTTGAAAAAGTACATGTGGGTGTGGCTGACGCTAAGAAGAATAAATCCAAAATGGATTAGAAGATACTGCCAAGAGGCACTGAACCAGTTCCAATTCATTGTAACGATATGTTCTCTAGGATAAAACACTGTCTAGTCCTCTACTATCCTCACCATTGATGCTGTTTGAGCCCATTACTATAGCCATTCTGTCAATCCATCTTGCTAAGGGTCTCCTTCTTTATCACTGCCCCGCTCCCTTACCAAACAGAAGCAATTTTCCAGGCTCTGGTCTCTGTAGATAACATGTCCAAAGTCTCAACAGTATTCTTTACTAGGCTAATTAAAGCTGTTTTTCACAGGCTTCTTCCCCAAAGTATTCATTTCCAGCTACTAAACATGACAATATCTTCTTTCCAAACCAATTAAAGAGACCTGGGTGGCCTTAGTAGCTTACCTTGAGGTCAGCAGTTCAAATACAACAGCTGCTCGATGGGAGAAAGATGAGGCCTTATATTTTTACAAAGAAATCTAGAGGCAGTTCTACTTGAAAGCACACACACACACACACACACACACATATATATATATATACATACGCATACATATGAAGATGGGTGAAAATACAAAACAAACAAAATCAGTAATTTCTCCATGTACAGCTCTGAGCCCTTGGCTACATCCTTGGATCACTTTTCTTGGTAACCATTTCCAAATGATTCCCCTACCAGTAACATAAACGCACTGCTTCATAAGCTTTTCATATACCCTTTTGAGTTGCATTTATTAATTTGAGCACATAGTGAGCTTTAAAAGAGCACAATATTCAAGGTAAGTATTCTCTCCTAACTCATCCACTAAAACTATTTTCTGGAATCCTTGAGCGTGCTAAGGTGCCCAGTGGCATAGTGTTACATTTTAGGCTGTGATCTGCATGGTTGGCAGCAACGTCTCGGGAGAAATACTGGGTTTTCTACTCTTGTAAATAGTCTTAAAACCCACAGGGGAGTCGTATGTAAAATGGAAAGAAAGGCTGAACCCCAGTGTGGTGTAAGTGGTTGAGTGCGGGACTGCGGGGCTTGGCGGTTCAAATCCAGCAGCGGCTCTCAGGTGCAGTGCTGGGTATCTCCCACGACCACCAGAGGGCAGTGATGCCCAAAAACAAAAAATAAAATGAAAAAAAAAAAAAAAACTAAAGTAGGCCTGACCACGTCCCTGAAGGCAATTGCAAGACAAAGATTCTCCCAAAACGCCTTCATATGTGTCAACCCCCTTCAAATACAGTTCTTTTATCCAGCTCCTTTTTACAGAAAAACCTGCTTATTAGTTTGATGTAACTGCTGTTTCAGTGTTCTTCTTTCTATTGTCTCATAAACATTGATGTATGGTTTCAGCAGCCTACACATGTATGAAGTTTAAATAGTTCAAACAGCTTTATAAAACTTGTTTTAGGGCTGAGCCCCAGTGGCGTAGTGGTTGTGCGCGGGACTGCGACCCACTGGGATGGAGGTTCAATTCCAGCTCCACGGAGCAAAGGCTGGGCCTCCTACTCCCACCACCTGAGGGCAGTGATGCCCAAAAACTAACAAACAAACAAACTTGTTTTAAAAAAAATTTGAAATCTTCTGACTAGTTTGTCCCTATTAAGCACTTTAATCTCTTTGTCCCTATCTCAAGTATCTTTGGTACTTCCTGATTGATTCTCTTTAGATTTTATGTAGCTGGACAGACTCAGTTATGTCAGCTTTATCCCAGGGTACATCTTAATGTCTTCCTGTATTCTCAAAAGGTACTTAAAAATGCCTTGTTCTTCTGTCAACTACTAAATTCCACTGAAAAGTTAAGACTCTGATCCCTTTCACGTTTCCATCCTTGCAATACAGTTCTCCAGATTGCAGGTCTCATCATTTTGATCAGGTGGCTAAATATTTTCAGGGTTCTATTATTATGGCTCTATGCACTGGGCTGCTAACCCCATGGACAGCAGTTTCAGCTCAGCAGCCTCGGGGGGGGGGGGGGGGGGGGGGGGGGGGGGGGGGGGGGGCGTGGCCAATCTGCTTCTGTGAAGACGACAGCCTAGAAAACATGCAGGGGCACAGCAGTCTTTTGAGGTCGCTACGAGTCAGAATTGACTCAAGGGTAAAAATTTTGGTTTTTGACCTCCTCCAATACTTTCCAAATATGGAGGATACAGAAGGTACATAATTTTTGAGGAGGCCCAAATCGGAAACTGTCATGCAAATGAACCAAAAGAAACCCCCAAACTCGTGGCCCCAAGTTGACTCTAACTCATGGCGACGCTATAGAACTGAGTGCGAATGCCGCTGTGGTTACCAAGACAGTGAATCCTATGGGATCAGAAAGCCTCACGTTCCTTCCAGAAACTGTCACGAGTGTATTCTTACCAGTTTAGTTAGATACTGAATACCAGACTGGAAAGCATCTTTCTTTCAGACTTGGAAAGGTCCACTGCTTTCTAGTTTTCAGTGTGGTATCAAGAAGTTCGGAGCCATTTTGAGTTCTGATCCCGTATTCGCGCCCAATCATTTCATTTACTCCGCCAGCTCTGCTACGGTAGGCCCTGTTGCAGATTTGTCTGCCTAGGCCACTCAGGGGGCTCTTTCTACCTGAAAATGTGCATTCTCTAATAAAGAGTCATTTTTCTTGAACCAATCCACTTTTCTAGAATCTATTTTCTTTCACTAGTGCTTTTATTTATTTAAATAAGGAGCCCTGGTGGGTCTGTAGGGTAGTCCTTGGGCTAAGAATTGCGTAGTCAGTGGTTCAAACCCACCTGTTGCTCCTTGGGAGAAAGATGCAACTGCTGGCTCTGTTCCTATAAAGATGGATCCCTGTAGAAACCCTATATAAGAAACCCTATATAATGCTATCAGTTGAGATTGATTTGATGACATTGGTTTGGGCTTTGTTTTCTGGATTGTTGGAATACAAGAGACACTAAGCAGTTACTCTAATGTGCTTTTCCCCCTCTCCTATTTCTCATCTCTTTGTCTAATTTTACTTATTTACTTTTTGAAAAAAATCATTTATATGGGGCTCATACAACTCAACACAATCCATATATATGGATACAATATCATATCTCTCTGAAAGTATTTGTTAGAAGAGGAGTGAAGGGAGATGTCAGATAGTGTTAAGACATGACAAAATAGTAATCTATAAATTCTCAAGGATTCATGAGGGAGAGGGTGGAGAGGGAGGGGGGAAATGACAAGCTGATACCAAGGGCTCAAGTAGAAAGCAAATGTTTTGAGAATGATGACAGCAACTAATGTACAAATGTGCTTGACACAATAGATGGCTGTATGAATTGTGATAAGAGTTGTATGAGCCCCCCCATAAAATGATTTTAAAAGAGTATGTCAAAATTTTTATCTCTCTAGTCTGTTTCCAGTGTTTGGTATTTTCTCTCTCTGTTTGGTATTGTCTCTCACATCAAAGATTTATCTCAAGTTTAATGATCTCTGACCACATTGTCATATTTACAGGTGGGGCATTAGAAAGAGCACTAGAGGGATAATGTGCTAAGTTTGTTGACTGTGACTTTTCTGGAGAGACATATGGCTTGAAAATTCCTCTGAGCAATGTTCAATGTTACAATCTTCAGATTTTTTTTAGTTTATTATATACTACTCACTACTCCCAGGGACGAATCCTCTAAACTCTTACCTGTGAAGGTTTTTGTTTTTTGCTTGTTTTTAAAAAAAAGGTAGCCTAATTCCATGATGCTCAACTTCCCAACACTATCACTGAAGACAAATGTGCACAAGCAAAGGTGGTGAAGGAAGCTGATGGTGCCCAGCTATCAAAAGATGTAGTGTCTGGGGTTTTAAAGGTTTGAAAGTAAACAAAGGCCACATGGAAGAAGCACACTAGTTCATGGGACCACGAGGTGTCAAAGGGATCAGTTATCAGGCTTCAAAAACTAAAAATCATAACATTGCATGCTCACTTTCCTGATATGATCACTGACGACAAATGTGTGCATAAATAAATGTGGTGAAGAAAGCCGATGGTGCCTGGCTATCAAAAGATAAAGTGTCTGGGGTCTTAAAGGCTTGAATAAACATGCTGCCATCCAGCTCGGAAGCAACAAAGCCCACATGGAAGAAACACACCAGCCTGTGTGACCAGGAAGTGTCCAAGGGATCTGGTGTGAGGCAACAAAGAACTAAAAATTCTATCATTATAAATGGAGGGGAGTACAGACTGGGAACCCAAAGTCCATCAATAGGTGAAGCAACATCCTCTTACAGAGGGGTTGCAGAGAGATGAGCCAGTCAAGGTAGTGTACTAACAATGAAATATGCAACTTTCCTCTAGTTCTCAAATGCTTCCTCCCACCATCATGATCCCAATTTTACCAGAAAAATCCAGCTAGACCAGGGGATGTACACTGGAATCGGAAACGTGGGAATTTGAGATAGATGTTCCCTCAGGTCTAGTGGTGGGAGTGGTGATACTGGGAGGGTGGAGGATGGTGGAATAGATAGGGGGAGCCAATTTCAGGGATCTACATATAACCTCCTCTCTGGAACACACGGACAACAGGGAAGTAAGTGAAGAGACACATTGGACGCTGTACGATATGAAAAAGTAGTAACAATTTGTAAATTATTAAGAGTTCATGGGGGAAGGGGAGGAGGGAGGGAAGGGAAATGTGGGGAGCTGGTACTGGGGGTCTAAGTGGAGGAAGAATGTTTTGAGAGTGATGATGGCAACAAGTGTGCAACTGTGGCCTGCATACAACTGATGTATGTATGGATTGTGATGGGAGTTGTAAGAGCCCCCAATAAAATGATTTATTTAAAAAGGGAAGGGAGGAGCTTATATCAAGGGCTCAAGTAGAAAATATTTGAAAATTAATATGGCAACGTGTACAAATATGCTCGATACAAATGATGTAGTAAATGTTTTAAGAGCTGTAAGAGCCCCCAATAAAATCCTTGAAAAAAAATACCATATAAGTGATTGTGAGGATAGCAAAAAAAAAAAAAAAAAAAAAAGGTAGCCTGGGTTCTAATCTGCCTAAAAGTTTTTCAGTCGGGTACAACACTTTTTTACTAAGTACCCCTCTACTTTATTATCTCTAGAACTCAAATCTCCAGTCTTCTGTGGGAATTAGGAAGAAGTTGTTGTCAGCATTTCCAACTCAGGGCAATGGCCTACAGAGCACAATCACCTCTTGAACCAGCTGGTTTTCAGTCCCATTTTCATTCCTGTTTCCATAAGTAAAGTGTTTTGATTTAAACATTTTAGAGGTTCCCTGCCACACACACAAAGTTTGTTTCTTAGATTTCCTGCTGCTGGCCTAGGATACTTGAATCCGCAAACCAGTGACTACACATCCATCTACTTTTCAGCTTTCAACATTGTATTGCTGTTTCCGCTCCCATTCTTTGTTCTTGTGCCATTACATCTTCTGCAAAAACTTTCACTTTAGCGTTAATTCATTTGCAAGAGGAAATGGAATTAAATTGTATTCTGCTTGCCATCTTTTAACTGGAAGTCTTGCACTCTCTACATTGTCTTAATCAGGCTTTCATCAATCCTCTGAGATCAATTAATACATTTTGCTGAATCTAGTGAATGCCTCAGCCTTTTTAAAACCTCTCAGCAGCCTGTGGCACAATTGGTCACATCTCTATCCTTAAATACTTGTCTTCACTTCTGTGGAAGAACACTCTCTTGCTTTTCCATCCATCTCACTAGCTGTTCATGCTTCTCTAATTGAGGTTGAAGAGTCTCGGTAAAATCCGGGCCTCTTATCATGATTCTATCAAACTTCGTAGATTATTTCATCTGGACATAAGATTCCAAATACCCAAAATCCAGATTCTCCACCCTAGTCATATGTATCCAAATGACTGACACAGAACTCCTAATTCTCTTCGGTAAATTATTTCTGTTTTCTCTTCCACCTGACTTACTCTTTTCATTACTTACTAGGCTCCACCCACATCTGCCCTCTCTCTCGTCCTTGAGCATCCATGGTCATAATGCACTTCTCCCACCGACCCTCTTTCTTGTCATTCGGATCTCAACTGAACTGCCTCTTCAAAGAGGCCCTCTTTAAACCTGCTACAAGCAGCCACTGGTTTCTATTGCATCACCTATTTTAATTGCTTGCACAGTACTAACCACACATTTCTCATTTGTTTGTTATTTGTCTTTCCTCCCTCTGGACTGGAGTCTTTAAGAGAGCTGGGAGGCTTCTGTCTTATCAACACTGTATCCGCAATAACTAAAATAGTACCTGATAGATGGCTATTATACAATAAACAAATCATATTAAAAACTGACATAAAAGAAAACATTAAAATTAAAGTGTTCTTCAAATTAGTCTGAAAAACAGTTTTTTAATTTTTATACATTTTTCTAGAAAAATGCCATTTCATGGCATCTCTTATGATGTAACTTTTTACCTTTAATATTTTGAATCTTTGAACTGATTCTTCAAAAAAAACTCTAGGTTCAATGTATTCTTCTATATGGTTGACCATCAGTCTCAGAATTCTATTTAAATAAACAGGTTGCTTTTATTCAACTTATATAGATATCATAAAACATAAAATTTAAAATTATGTCAAATATATATAAATTTAATACTTGTAAGTTGTTCCTCATAGAAAACAAAGTAATTAAATAATAAAAAAATAAAACTAAAAATTTAAGTTGGTAGCTCTTAGAATTCATTAAATACTTTTACAATGTTTAAGTCATAAAATGTATCTTTAAGTTGAAAAGTTTAAAATAAATATAAGCTTAGGGCAGACTTGATTGTGTTCAATGTGCATTTTTATAAAGTAAGGAAAAGGTACAGTGTATTAGACTAAAGGATGGCAATTAACTTTTTCAAATCACTGTGTATTTAAAATCAAAATGAATTTTAAGTGCTGAAATAATATGCAATTAAGAAATTAATGACATTAATTAACAGCAGAGAATTTCTTAAGGCCTTTTTTATTATTAATCATTTTATTGGGGGCTCTTATCTTTTAACTATTTATCATTCAATTGTATTAAGCATACTTGTACATATGTTGCTATCAACATTTCCAAAACATTTTCTTGTACTTAAACCCTTGATATCACCTCCTCTTTTTTTTCCACTCCCTTCCTGAGCCTCCCACTCTTGTAAATTCTTTAATTATATTATTATTTGCCTTAACGCTGTTCGTTATCTCCCTTCACCCACATTTCTGGGGCGTGGGCGGCATCTATATATCCAACCATATGATGGGTTCTCCTCCACATCCAATTTTCTGACCCTCATGATATTGTTACTCCCACTACTGTCCCTGAGGAGTTTATCTGTCCTAAATTCCATGTGTTGAGAGCTCTTAGCTTTACCAACGTGTGCACTCTGGTCTAGATGGATTTGTAAGGTAGAACTGGATCATGGGGGGTAGGGGGGAGAAGAGGGAGGAGGAAGCAATGAAGCATTCAGGAACTAGAGCAATGATGTGTTTCGTTGATGTTATACTGCACCCTGGTTGAATTGTCTGTGCTGTGGGGAGATGTCCAATTGTCTACAGATGGGCTTTGGGTCTCCACTCTGACTCCCTCTCATTCACATAGATTTAATTGTTTGTTTTGGATCTTTTTTCAAGGGGGGGCATCACTGCCCTCTGGTGGTTGTGGGAGCTACCCAGCCTTGTTCCTGAAGAGCTGCTGCTGGATTTGAACCGCCAAGCCAGTGGGCCTCAGTCCCGCACTCAACCACTACACCACCGGGGCTCAGCCCGTTTTGGATCTTGTGATACCTAATCCCATCAACACTTCATGATCACACAGGCTGATGTGTGTCTTCCATGTGGGCTTGTTTCCCTGATAGATGGCCACTTGTTTAACTTCAAGCTGTTAAGACCCTATATGCTATATCTTATGATATAACACAATCGGCTTTCTTCACCACATTTTGGTGCACCCATTTTGTCTTCAGCAGTCGTATTGGGAATATCGAAGAGTGCCAGGTTATTAGATCAAAGTGTTCTTGTGTTTAGGGAGTCCTTGAATAGAGACCCAAAATCCACCTGCTATCCTGATTCTTAACATAAATACATGTACATTGATCTCCTTTTATAAATTAATATATTTATATATATATACTGCCTGTAGCTATACCTCGGTATATAGCTTTTGCATCCTAGTTTTTTCCTCTATATCCTTTCACCTTCCTCCTCTCCCACTATCATGTTCACCCTCCATTTGGCTCTCAGTAATTCTTTTTGGATACATTACACTTGTAGGGTCTTTTTTTTAAATAGTAGCCCTTGATACAGATGCTGTGATCTCCATAAAGGAGATAATATGTGGTGATAATTATTATTTAACATAGTGAACACAAATGAAATTCCTTTTCTACATACAAATAAAACAAACATTTATAACATGACAGAAGGTTGTATCTTTTGTATACAACATCTTTTCTTTCAAAGTTAAACAGTAAAAGGCTAAAACCCATGCCAAAAATCAGCAAAAGGTGTAACTGAGCCATGAGAAAAGTAAATGCCTATTCAGTATAAAAATGATTGCTAGCGGAGGTAAAGGGCATTTATAGAGGTCTAAATACAGGCAAGCACATATGTAAATATACTTACATATGATGATGGGAAAATAGATCTATGTGCATATATTTATAGGTCTAGTATTAAGGTAGCAGATGGACATTAGTACTGCCTCAATGCAAGAATATTATGTTCTATTAAACTGGTATTCCATGATGCTCACCTTCCTGATGTCATCACAGAAGACAAAGCAGGTGCATAAGAGCAAATGTAGTGAAGAAAACTGATGGTGGCCGGCTATCAAAGATATACCAAAAGACTTGAAGGTACACAAGTGGCCATCTAGCTAAGAAGCAACAAAGCGTACATGGAAGAAGCACACCAGTCTGTATGATCATGAGGTGTTGGGTACCTGATCATGGGATCAGGTATCAGACATCAAAGAACAAAAAAATTGTATCATTGTGAATGAGGGTGAGTGTGGAGTGGGGATCCAAAGCCTAACTATAGATAACTGGGCATCCCCTACAGAAGGGTTGTGGGGAAGAGATGAGCCAGTCATGGTGCCGCGTGATGATGATGAAACATACACCTTTCCTCTAGTTCTTTAATGACTCCTTCCCCCCACTATCATGATCCCAATTCTACGTTACGAATCCGGCTAGACCCGGAGGAGCTACACTGGTACACACAGGAACTGAAAACACAGGGAATCCAGTACAGATGAGCTTCTCAGGACCCATGCTGTGAGTGGTGATACCGGGAGAGTGGAGGAAAGGGGGAACCAATCACAAGGATCTACATATAACCCCCTCTCTGGGTGATGAACAACAGAAAAGTGGGTGAAAGGAGACATCAGACAGTGTAAGACGTGACAAAATAATGTATTAATTATCATGGGCTCATGAGGGAGGGGAAAAATGATGAGCTGCTCAAGTAGAAATAAAAAGTTTTTTATTTACACATGAGTGTAAATGATACTACAAACGACGACTGGATAGAGGTTAGTGAATGATATATGACCAAAAGTGAGGAGCGGGGATCAGTCAAGAGTGTCACCAAAATTCTGGTTTGGACACATCTGTGGAGATAGGGAACACAGAGAGAGGGGTGTGGGAAGAGATGAAAGCAGTAGGTTACATTTCCTCAACATTAACTATGTACAAAGCATCAGTCAAAGTCTTCTCTCATTTAACACCCTCAACAATGATGAGCTCGGCTCTATTACTTCCTCCCCCGTATGGACAAGGAAGTAAGCTGAAGCTGATCAAGGCCAGTAGTAAAGCTGAGATATAAACACTTACCATCCATCTCGCTTGAACTATGCCCTTAATCACCAGGTTAAAGAGACCTCTGAAATGGTGACGATCACAGATATAGCTATGGACAAGTTGTGTTTCTGCTATTTGTGGGGCATACAAGAGGCAAATGAAGAATTAGCAGTTGAAGTGGCGGTCTGGCATTTATGGCAAGAGAGAGAGCATAAAATGGAAAGAAAAAAAAGACGAATAATGAAAAGTATTGAAAAGTGAACATTTTAGAGGCAAAAAGAGTGACTACTAAAACGGGAAGAAGGTCGAGCAAATCATTTAAAGGAACTCACTGTGGCACCCACCAGCAGCTCGAAGGGGAAGGTGAAGCTTTCAGCTTTTGTAGGGATTTACTGTCTCGGAAACCCACAAGGCAGTTCTCCTCTGCCCTCACTATGAGTTGGAACTAATTGACTTGATGGCAGGTAAGTTCTTTCCTTTGTTTCTTAAAATTTGGTGAAAGGTGTCAATAGTTTGAAAACATCTATGCTCCTTGATCAATAATTTCACTCTGAGGAACAGTAGTGTGTTCCAAGGTCTGTATTTATTTTAGTATTATTTAGAATAGTAAGACTAGAGAGAATCTAAATGTCCTGTTGCAGAAACAAACACCACGATATTTCAAACACAGAATTATCAACTGGAATTATGAGTCTATATATATATATATATATATATATATACACACACACACATATATATATACTTGCTTATATGTTTCTAAATGATCTTTTTCTTAATATTTTCATAACTGTCTCTTGTCAACATGCATTACTTTCATAATCAGAAAGAGTATTTCATTTTTCCTTAAGCTGTTCAGGACCAGAGCCCTGATTCTACATGAAGGAGTCCTGGTCGCTTAGTGGTGAAGTGCTCGGCTACAAGGCAGAATGCTGGCTGGCGGCAGGAATGCTGTGGCAGTCTGCTTCCTTAAAGACTTACAGCCGTGGAAATTCTATAAGGCACTTCTGCCCTGTTCTACATGGTGTGAATAAAGTTCAACTTGGCAATGGGTTTGGCTTGTTTGAGGTTTGACTACACGTAAAAAAAATCTGTGTCCCCTAGAGAGAAAGACAGCAATTTGCTCCTGTCCAGATATATAGCTTTGGAAACTCTAGATAAGTTTCTGAGTCAGGAGTGATTAAATAGTACTGGGGTTGGGATACACAAAGAGGTTAACGCATAAAAAGAACACTCCAGAGAACACATAACAGAGGATATACTGTTCACATAATTTACAGACAATAAAACCTTCCCATTTTTCCTCATTAATAAAAAAATTACCAATATTTTTTATCAATTAATTCTAGCACCTGAGTTAAAAAAAATTATGAAACTTAATTTTTTTAAAAAAACCTAATAACCTATTGACCCACTGACCTACTTTGGAATTTAGGTTAGTTAAATCTGATATCAGTTGTTTCTGGGACTGGAGGATTCGTGAACATTAATTAAAAGTAATGCTAACATAACACAAAATCTAAGCAGTAATCTTTCAACTGTTTTTTTCACTACTTACAAAAAACCTTAGCAATTTGCTCTATGGATACTGAATCAGTCTGTTATTATCATTAAAGTGATAATGATTTTGAAGATAAAAATCTTATCAACAAAGACCCAGATATTTTTTAAATTAATTTTTTAATGCATGGGGGAAGATGAAATTAAACAATAGTTCTTAATTTAGCCAATGCCATGAGAATGTGGCAATATTAATTACTATAATTGATGCAAAATTTTAGCAAGGTGGAAAACACTTGATCGCATAGCAGTTACTGAGCTCAAATTAAAACTTGATATTTTAATTCCCAGACACATCCCAATAAGTCTTATAAAATAGACCTCTCCTAAGCTCACATTAATCATGTAATATATAATAATTTAGACCAAATTATTACGAGAACTCTAGTTTGTCAAATGTCAAAATGTAAGATATTTTTGAAATCTCATTAAGCAAAAAAACAAAATAAATAATGATAGCTCTCTGAGTGGGACCTGAAACTATCTCCAATTAATCAAGTAGCATTTTTTTCAAATATTATTACATCTCTGAGCTCCCTATTCATGACTACACAGACTACCACAGCACTATATCATCTGTTCAGGGAGGAGGAGATTGAGTCCTAAGTCTTAGCCTATAAACAGACCTCAAGGTATATGAGAGCTCAAGGTACATCAGAGCCACAGTGAGACAGGTACCCTCACCCTGCCTGTATCTGACCTTCCACACACTAATAGAAAGGCAGGGGAGCCTATGATAGGCCAGATAAGATAGTACACCCCCCCCCCAAAAAAAAAAAGTTGTCCACGGCCAAATCCCTGGAATCTGTGTATGTTATCTTAGACAGCAAAACTGGACTTTGCACATGTGACTGAGGTTAAGGATCTTGAGGTGGAACATTATGCTACATTACCTGGGTGGACCAATTGTAATCACATGAAACTTCAAGAGCAGAGATCTTTCAGGATCTGTGGTCAAACACATGAAATAGAAGAGTCAGGGAGATGCAACATACCATACCGTATATATATACTGGAGTGTAAGCCAACCCGAGGATTAGCTGAGGCACCTAAAGTTACCACAAAAACTGCATTAAAAATGTGCTGAAAAACTCAGCTTATACACGAGTATATGTGGTAGATGGTTTTGAGAACAGAGAAAAAGTACCAGTGAGCCAAGGAAATACATTCTCTCCCAGAGCTTCTAAAATAAAACACAGGTCTGAAACACCTTTATTTTAGCCCAGGAGATTATTCAACAAGTGAGCTCCAGGCATTTAAAATAATATGTTTGTGTTGTTTTAAGCCATTGAGTTTGTGATAATGTTATAATAGCAACATAAAATTGAAACAGGCCCCGAAGCTCTGATTTTTCTGATGAATCAGTCTCACTAACCCCTTTTCCCTCAGTATATTTACAAACTTGGGCAGCATGTGATCTGCTTGATGTAAAAATCTAAAGAACAAAATCACCATTAGTAATGTTTTCAAATACTGGTAACACAGCATCCATTTATTTATGCTTCTGTCCTTTTACGGGACCTCAAAGCTTCTTATCCCAGAAAAGGTATAAAAGAACAAAGCTAACATATTTTAGATGATTGGGACACATCACAGTTAGTGCAAATCAAACTGTTATTCTTCACCAGAACTATTCAATTCTTTTTCACTTTTGTCTTGTTCAAGTTCTATCATTCTTGTTTGCCAATGAAGACTTTGAGCCTTTATCATACAGATAAGGTACCCCCCCCACACACCCCCCCCAAAAAAGAGCCGTGATTGCCTACAGCTCTAATCATAATTAAATTCTTGTTCTTATTTTAAAAACTCCAAGTTGTTCTAATTTACAGCTTTTACCACTATAGACACAAATACCTAAGTATTTTAGAATTTCTGGCTTCTAACACCAAGGTTTCCCAAGAATATTTATCACATTAAAAAAGTCTTGCTGCCACCAGTGCTACATTACAAGACATCTATTTTCTTTTCTAGCTTTAGTCTGTCTCCAGTGCCACCTCCCAATCTATACTGATTGTAAATCTACCCTACAGTTCCTAGCCACATTACAGTTGTCACCATTTCTATGAACTTCCGTCTATACTTGAGTATAAGCCAACGCAAATACCAGCCGAGGCACCTAACTTTACCACAAAAACTACATAAAAAAAGGAAAACTGAAAAACTCGGTTTATAGATAAGTTTATATAGTATCTAATAAACATCTCTGGGTAAATCAGTGTCCAACTTATTACTAACATGACTTAATAAACTAGGCCTGAGCCTCTCAGGAAAATAATTTTGCTATTTATATCAGGATTTAATTAATAACCATATAAATGCCATATTCATTTTCAAAATAGAGGTGCCCTATATTGGTTTTTTTGGTTTTTGGTTTTGTTGGGGCATCACTGTCCTCCAGTGGTGGGAGTAGCAGGCCCAGCCTTGCTGCTGGATTTGAACCTCCAACCCAGTGGGCCACAATCCTGTGCACAACCACTACACCACCGGGGTTCAGCCCCCCTGTATTGGTTTTTGTGGATGCTATAAAAATTGCTGTGAACTTGATAAGAGTTAAATAATGCAAATATAATCATACAGTTCCACAGATAGCTAAACGGTCTAATAAATGGGGTCTCCTTGAACTAAAATCAGAATGTCAGTAGTTCCATTCTGGAGGCACAAAATGGAGAATTCATTTCTGGACCCTTTCCAGCTTCTAGAGGTGACATGCATTTCCGGGTTCCTTGCTTCCCTGCTTCATCATCAAAGTGATCAGTGGACTGGCCTCTTTCTCAGAATGCCATAGACTATAGACTCTCCACTATTTCCCTATTTGTTTAGTCAGACCTGTTTACCTTGAGCCCACAAAAAAAAAAAAAAAAATCTAGGATAGTTTCCCATCTCCAGGCCATCTGATTGGCAACCTTAATTTCACTCGTAATTTTATTTCATCTTTGCCTGCACCTTAACAAAGTCACAGGTGCCAGTCATAGTGCACAGATATATTTAAAGGGTTTTTATTCTGGTACCACACTTTACAACTCAAAAAGGTCACTTTTTAATAAAACAAAATATCTTCTGGAGAAAATTTAAAATTAAAGAATAACTTGATTTATTGATATACTTTAAAAGAAATAACCCAAAATTACTACCACCACTTCAGTAAGTTCTAAATTTAACTATCTTTTCTGCCGTGCTTTTGCAAAAGATTAAAAAGATTATGTGAATGACAATTCAAGCTGCATGAATTGCTGCAGTTCTAAGTCTAACATGGCGGTGTACATGGCAACAACAAGCTCGGTGGCTGTTTCAGTGAAGGGCAAAATTTGTTAATTTAATGCCAAAATGACAAAAGTTTCCTTTGTGGACAACTCAAATAGTGTAGATACCACATAGAACAAAAGGTCATTCTTTAGAAGTGTAGATGACAAAAAATTTTAGCCTTTGTTTCTATTTAAATGATAATCTTTTATTTTTTTAAAACCAAGCTTATGGAAATTTCTTTACTTGCCAGAAAATGAAAGACACATTTGTATCAACATAAAAGAAGTGCAAAATCTTGTCTGTGTTACAAATATCTGTGGACTTGTTATCAAGTTGACTATTAAGCAGTATTATAAAATATTAACTGCTACAGGCTTATCAGATATTTGACAACCTAAAGTCAATATGTATAAATATAGTGAAAATATTTTCACTTATACTTCATTAATGTGGTCAATGGATTCACTTCCAAAACTACTGGAAATCTATCTGGTTTCAAGACCACCAGTATTCTAATGATTTGCAGTATAATTACTTAAAAAAAAAAAAAAAAGTTGTTTGACCTATTAAAACTTGAGTAAACTGCCAGGTAGCCTTAGTTCAGCCAAGTAGGCCCAGCAAGTTCAAAACCGATCTGAAAACAAGTTCAAAAGCATCCTCCTGAACAAGGAACTACTCAGGAACAACTAATCAGTTTACCTAAAACTGTCCTGAAGATAAAATTTACTTTCTTTTAATGGTCAAGGGTTTTTATATGATTTACATGTAGTCTATCCATTTTCACATGCCTCTCTAGTTATTTTCAAAGCTCTCCAACAAATGGGCATATGTCGTAGCACCTTAACTACTATTTTTTTAATATACTGACACCAATTTCTTAATCCATCTCTTCAAATTGTATGATGCCAGAACATGACAGGGCTGAAACTGTGTAGTAGCAGGGAAGATGGGCTCAAACTGCACAGACACATCTTCTCAGCAGGATGCAAGCAGAAGTAATTACAGGGCAAATAAGGCCATGTGGATGTCACACTAATTCATCAGCCAGAAGGTCTGTGACCAGATTTCACAGAATGCAGCACACACTTAGGCATTATAGTACAGAAATAAATCTATGAGACATAAGACTTGGGATTTAATGAGAATTTTGCAATCCAAGGCTCCTAAATCCAGGTGAAATGAAATTAATTCCTAATCACATAGGAGAGCTCAGAAGGAATACCATCCCAATGATGTACTTGAAGAAATATTTTAATTAGGAGAGGTAATTAATACAGCTCTCAAGAGAGAAGATGATTACAAGAACTTACAAGTGAGTAGTAAAACTAGAAAAAAATATGTGGTCAAACTCATTAATACGGATAATTTGATTCACAAATTTGACTCAGACCTTAAAGGTTATGAGGGGATCTTGAATCAAAGAGTCAAAAACATATGGCAGGATTTCTCAATTTTGGCACTAGTGACATTTGTGCTGGATGATATTTTATTCGGAGGGTTGATTGCTATAATGTGGGGTAGGTGCCAGTATCTGTCATTCTCCCTGTTGTGACAAAAATGTGTCTAGATATAGCTAGCTGAGTCCTGGGGGTAAAACTCCTCAATAGTTGAGAATTGCTTTCTATAATGCCATGCTACAAATTTGAAAATATCTAAACCCTGGGTTCTAGTAATCTCTCTGGCGAATTTATTTTCTGTTAAGTCCACACCGTAAGTTCTTTGGATTTGTACTGTGCATGTGGAGTTCATGGGTGAGGTGGAACTTCTGTGAATTAATATAAAGAATTAGGGAATATCCAGAGTTGAAAGAAAAAAAAAAAGGAGGGGAAAGAAAGTTAAAACAGGGGAGAAGTGCTGCACAATGATGGCAAAACCCAATTGTGTTCTCCTAACTCCCAAACCAATTCATAAGAAAACAAAATTGCCTCACTGGACAATCTCAGAATTCTGGGATTCAGAAGTGTGTGGGTCAGAGAGAACAATCTCAAGCTGCAGGCAGGCTCTCAGCCAGTGCACTCAGGAAGGTGGGAGGTCTTCTATGTTGGAGAAGCATAAGGCAGTGAATTTACAACAGTAGTTTTTCCTAGGAGAGTCTAGGACATTGTCCAAAACTTATTTGACCTATCGCTCATCCCCTTTTCAGAAAAATAATAATAATAATAATTCACCTTCCCCCCGGCAATTAAAAACTTTTGCAGCCCCCGATCATTCCGGTGTCCCTCAAGGAGGAACACTGCTCGCTTTGGTAAACACTGTTCGAAGCCTCGAACTGCACAGCTGACACTTCCAGCCTGGAAGTTGTATGGCCATTCCCAGGTGGCGAGCCTGCCGTTGGAGCTCCATAACTCATGTTTCCAGACAGGAAGTATTTGGTAAATCTACCAGACTAGTGTGGTCCAGGGTGGAAGTCTGGGGCGGGAACTCCATAAGCAACACTCTTGTGTAGGGAGTCTACTGGTTAGTCTCTATCAGCTGGAGCTCCCAGCTGAAAAAACGTAAGGCGATCCCAGCAGGGTACTCTGCGGGCAAGGTACAAGGAGATTCTTCCCAATTAGGATGCCTAATGGAGAAAGAGACAAAACAGATACTCACCGCCAGAGGCTAGTGCTGAAGTTGAACAGCCAGCACCTCAGTTCAAGAAGTCTAGTGACAACTGATTCAGTGACAGCTGATTCCCCCAAGAAAGGAGACCAGCTAGGAAGTGACCTGTAGGGGCAGTAAACTATTTAATGTGGTTTTCTAACCAATCTCAAACTCCCACCACCTAAAGACCTTTTCTTGCCTGAGACTGGATAATAAAATGGACGAATATGAGAGGGCATCTCATTACCGGTAAGAGCTAGGAGTGGATGGAGCCCTCCTCTGGACCTGGAGATCTGAGACAGGGAACCTCTTTAGCTCCAGAAGACAGGCAGCTGTGTCATTAGAGGAGCAGAACCAGGCACCAGAGCATGAAACAGAGTGGTGGACGTCCAGCCCACAGAGCAAGTAAAGCTGAGGATTTGGGGGCAGGAGGCTGGCTTGCAGAGTGAGGTGCCTCTGGACACTTAATTCAGTGAACTTGGACTTGCTGACCCTTGAAGGTGGAGCTGAGTGCTTTTAGGCTGAGAGTTACTGGAGTGGGAGCCCTTGGCACTGAATTCAGGGAGCTGGGTTGCTGAACCAGAGTCGAATGACTATGGGCTGAGGCTTACAGCAGAGCAGCATCCCTCTCGGGCAGTAAATGGCAGCCCTGGAAACTTTGTATCATGTTCTTATCAACAGCTATATCCTGAGCATTTCACACTTGCATTACAAACAACCTGCTAACTTCCTTAATAAACCCTACAATCATTACTATTGGCTGTGAGTTCTGTCCACTGTAGTGAATGTTCGAACCTAAATGAAAAAGTGAACTGCAATGTTTGAAACAACTCATGGGCTAAGAGGTACACCAAGATGGGGATTTGGTGTTGAAGCAGAGAACTACAACGTTCAAGAACTTAAATAATAGCAATAATAAAAAGAATTAGCCATTGTTTTAATTTCCTCAGTTTCAAAAAAATATCACAAAGTATAAAAAGAAACTGGAAAAGATGGCCAAGCAGAAGACCAAAGAACCTATGACGGAAACTGTCCCTGAGAAAGGGCTGATACGGGACTTAAACAATAAAAATATGAAAGCAACCATCCTAAGTCTGCTCCAGAGCTGAAGGAAAATACGGAAAAAGGAATCAAGAAAAAATTTTAAATTAGAGAAAATTTCTGCAGATACCTGAAAACTTTGAAAACTAAGCAAAACCATGAGTTGGAAAATACAATAAAAAATAATGTAATAGAGAGTTCAGCAGATTTGAACTGATAGAAAAATGAGTCAACTTGAAACATATCGATTGAAATCATTAAATTTGAATAAAAAGAATAAGTAAAACCTAAAGAGCTTGTGAGATGCCATCACACAGCCTTAATGAAAGGTAGCTTCAAAAAATGTGAAAAAATTCTGTTGTCTTTTTAATTCTATTTTCCTACAACTTTGTAAAGCTTCCCCCAGCCCTCCACCCCCAAGAGTCCCAAAAGGAAAAAAGAGGCAGAAGAAAATTGGGGGGGCAGGGAGGAGAAAGACGAAGACGTTCCAACGTGATGAATGACATGAGCTTACGTATCTAATAAGTTCAATGAAACCCTAAGGAGGATAAATGCAAAGAGAGCCACTATACTAAGACACATTATAATTAAACTTTCAAAGAAAAAAAAGACAAAGGAAAATTTTGAAAAAAAAAGACACAAAGTAAAATTAATAAGTTGTCACACAAGGGATCAACAATAATGCTTTTTTCTCCTCAGAAATCTGAGTAAAGGAGGGAGTGGAATGATATAATTAAGCTCCTAAAAGAAAAAAATTATCACTGTCACTCAAAAATGGGAGCAAAATTAAGACAGACAAAAATAAAGAATACCTTTATTCTTTATTAAAGGTAACTTCTTGACAGGTATTCACTAGTATCAAGTCAATTTTGACCCAGAGAGAGTAGAAGGAACATATTTAAGGTATTTTGGTTGTGAAATTCTTATTCTGACATTTTTGTGTAAAAAAATAATAATACTTATATTAGAAATATCTTTTATTTCATAAAGTACTGTATTATTAAAACATAAATTTGAGCATATCATACTAATCTTTCTATAGACCCCACACATTCATTTTAAAGGAAAAAACCATAGAAGAAACAAGTTCTCTTGATTATTTTCAATTTAAAAGTGACACAGCTTACTCTAATTGGAATGAGTTCTACTTCCATGTGACAGAAAAACAGAATTTAGTCACTGTGCGTTGACACCAACGCAAACACTTTATATTCCCCTCATTCAGCTTGTAAACCTTCGTGTTCAAACCTCATCTGGTGTACACTAGCTTACTCTGTAAATTGCCAAATGGTAATTTTGGCTTTGTTGGTCTTAAGATCGCTATTGCAATTACTTATATCTGCCAGTATAGCCTCAAAGTACAAATATAGACAAGTAAAAGTGGCTGTTTCAATAACAGCTTCACTTAAGGACACTGAAATAGAACTTCATACAATGTTCCTGTCACAAAATAGTCTGGAGATAGGAGGGAAACCAGGATAAATGAGCCCCTTCGGTCCAGTGGTTAGAGTGGAGCTGTTGGAGGGGTAGAGAGGAGGTGGGGTGGAGGGACGGAACCAACTGCAAGGATATACACAGAAGCTCCTATCTGTGGGATGGGCAACAGGGGAGTGGGCTGGGGGAGAGGTGGGGCAGTGTAAGATATGACAGAACAATAATAGTTTATACAGTATTGAGAGTTGGTGGAAAGGAAAGAGCAGGGGAAGGGGGGAAGGGATGGAAAAGCCAATACTAGGGCCTCAAGGGAAAAGGCGGATGATTGGAGAATGATGAGGGCAGCAGACATGTGAAGGTGCCTGCCACAGTATGTTTATTTATGTTTTGTGAAAAGCGATGTATGAGGTCCCAATAAAATGATTTAATAAAAAAAAAAGTATTCGAGAATGTTTCCAACCATTTAAAAAGTGTGACCACCACTCTTAATCTGTGAGTCATACAAAAGAGGGCGGGACATGTGGTAGTGTGTGGAAACTTGATGGAGAGAACTGCTTGTGCACGGGAGCTGTGGGAGGGAACCAGCCCTGCTTTTCAATGGATGCGTGATCGGTGAAGCTGGAATGAACTAAAAAAGTCATTCTCATTTCAACAGCACTTGCCAATCATCTTCCTTTATCACATAGAAAGGAAAGAAGTCATAATTTTTAACTTTTGAACAGCAACTCTGAGAAACTTTAAAAATTGCTGAAAGAAAAACATTTGGATTTCAATTATCTTTACCAAAGGATTTTTTTTCATTTTTCTTAAGAATGAAAATTCTGAAGATAAAGATGGAAAGATAATAGATCATGGTCCCAATATTTTTATATTGTATATTTATGTTTTATTTATACTATACTTATTTACCAAGAAATTGTAAATCATACACTATCCATAAGTATGCCTACCAAAACACAAAGCATATCTTGCTATCAAAATTAAGGTTAAAGGTACTAGTGAAACTCACCAAGTTTTAAAGAATCATCTTAGAGAATTCAGTAATTTTCCAAAGGCATCTTACAGTATGAGATTCAGTTTCTGGGTTTCAGCAACTTAAAAAAAAAAATCAAAATAATTTTGTAAAACAGTATTTTGGAAAACAATATTAACCAAATTTCCAGTAACACTGCCTCCAACGTGTTTCCCCTTTCATGTACATAGTACATAGTAGAGGACTTCTATATGTCATGAATTCAAAATACAGAAATTAGCATGTCAGATTCCATCATCCTCTCAGGGAATGTGCACCTTCACCATGTGTTAGCAGCTCCCAATGTGATTAAAGACTTGAATACGGATCCAGCCAACTTGATGAAAACCTATCAAAGCCTACCCCTTGTTAACTTGGCACCAGGTGCATCTCCTGAAAACATATCCTTTAAATAAAAGATAATAATATAAAGTCATACTTAGTACCAAACATGACACAATAAAAATACACAACTCAATATATATTACCCAATTTACATATTGCATTTTATAAATAAAAACAAAAGTACGTGATGAATACATACTAAGAGGAAATACTCGTAAAACAATTACAGTCCTTATTTCTGTAACTGCTCATGTGGCTGCAGTTGGTCCTTAGAACTACTTTCTTTCACCATCAGAAAAAAGGTGAATGAGAGGTGACACAATTTTCTCTAAGTCAAACAGAGCTACAAGGTCAAGCCCATTTTTGAACCTTCACCACCTGATTGAAATATAATAGCCATTCTGAAGGTCTCCTGGAAGTGAAGCCTTTTGGGAATGTGACAGAGGCAAGTTCCTTAGAATGATCCTTCTAAGGCTCTTTGCAAGTGCCTGCGAGAGGTCTTCCCTGAACCAATCACCAGCCTCTCCATGGAAGGATGAATCGACTAACCAACCATCCGGTGCCTAGGCTGTAGAATGATGCAGAAGTCACTCAGTAACATCCTCATTTACTAATTAATCAGCACTGTGTAAAGTCCTGTTCTAAGAGTACATGTATATTTATACACACACACATACATATATACACACACTAATCCAAGCTTCACCACATCCTATTGTATAGGTACTTTCTATTCCTGATGTGATTATAGTGACAAATGGCCCAAATTGTAAAAATTCTGCTCTGTTCCTGCTTTGTTTTGTCAGTCAAGACAGAACTGGTTTAAATCAGACCAAACTCCTGCTTAAGGTCAAGGAAGTGTTGACCGTAAGTTGAATATTTGTAGCCCAGGAACTGCCTGTACATTAAATATAATTGTAATTCCTACCAAATGATTAGGTGGGACTATACAAATAGGATCTGTGAAACACTAAAAAAAGGGGGGGACTGTGTTCAACGTTGGTTATCGTTTCCCTGGGTATAAGAGAGCTGTCTCATAAGAAGGCACAGAGAGAATTTCCGAGACCGTTTAAAAAGACAAGCAACCACACAGCATGTTCAAGATTTGTACCTGAAGTGCTGGAGGCTGACACCAGAGGCACCATAGGCTGCTGCATTAGAGACCATGGCACAGAGCAAAGGAGCCACATCATGACAGTACAGGGGCTGTGCAACTGAGACTGCAACACAGTGTAAAGGAGAGGCAAGCAGACTTTCTGTAACAAGGAGAGGGGCCAAGGGACCGTGTGGCTGAGAAGCTGAGGAGCAGGGAGAGATACTTATTTGCTGGCTGAGGAGAGGTCTTGTTCTGGACAAGTAACAGTATCTCTGATGTTTTCTGACCCTGGATTATGGTGGTAACTTGTTAAACTTCTCTATTAAACTCAATCAGGAGTATTGTCTGAGTTCTGTGTATAAAACTGTATAAGATTATGGAGCCCAAGTGAAAAGTGAGCTGTCGTGGGAGGGACAGTTAGTGTCATGGAAGATATAAAATAGGGTGAAATACAAAATAGGTACAAAGGATGAAGGCATGTCAGAACTCTGCCTTGTGGCAATTGGCCTTGGGCCATGGCAGAGATGAGGTCTACTCTCCACTGAAGCCAGAAGTAAGATATGGCCTCCAAGCCATTTTCTCCCCAATAAGCCCTATAGTTCTGAGCTGAACTATGAGTTCTATGTGAATTACGGAACCCAGCAGAGTAGTCTACTGTGAAAATATGGAGGATAGCTAGTGTCAAAATTAGAAAAAAGTTGGAGGAATGTCTATCCTCTTCCTCAATGGAATCCACTCAGAGCTGTTGACTTTAATTTGCCTCCCCTTATGTGAATTTATGGGTCAGATGTCCTCCGCCACATGAATTTTACAGTTGGTGCCATTTTTATAGTGTGCAGTGCAATGATTAATGTGGCGCTTCTAGCCATAGTCTTGGTTTCTCCCACCGTGACTTCCTGAACAACTTTTTCTTAATAGGCCTGGGTAATAAGGTGGGAGGAGATACTGATAGGATTGTTTGATTTAGCTGTGTATGCTAGCAGATTAATTATGACTGTGTCTGCTGGGTATAAAGTCAGCCATCTTGGAAGCAGGAATCTCACTACAGTAAGAGGGAAAAGCCAGAGTTGGAGCACATCCTGCGGACCCAGAGATTCCTACACATTGAATCTTCTTGATCCAGGAGACGGTTTTGACACCAGAGAAGAAGAACAGCAGAGTCAGAAGCCAAAGCATAAGACTTGTATTAGCCTGGGTTAAGTAGGAAAACATATCCACAGAAACTCTTATGTAGGAGAGTTTTATATAAAGGATACGTGTACATTAAGAAAGCATCCAGGGCTGAGCCCCAGTGACGTAGTGGTTGTGTGCAGGACTGCGGCCCACAGGGTGACAGTTCAAATCCAGCAGCAGCTCTCCAGGAGCAAGGCTGGGCCTCCCACTCGCACCAAGGGATAGGATGCCCCAAAAACAAACAAACAAAAATAAAGCATCCCAACCCAGTGCTGTCCAAGTCCAGAAGGCCAACATTAGCTCATATGTCCAACACCAATCTACAAAGTTCTCCTCAATCTCACAAGGCACAGTGATGCCGACTGCAGGGAGAAAACCGAATCAGTAAATGTGTAAGCATCTCAGCACTGGCAAAGGTCTTTACTGGGCTTCTCTAGCACCCAGGGGTGCATCAGGGTAGCTTCATGTGGTTTCTCCTCAGGGATCTCTTGCAGGAAGTGAGCCTTGCCAGCTGAAGCAAGGAAATGACTAAGGGAGCTGCGCCCTGGTTTGACCATCACAAAGCAAGAGACCAAAGAACTAGAAAGGCAAGGCTCACGGAGCCATTTGTCTCTCTGCCCTTCAGTTAATATCACATGTGTTTTTTAGCCAGGTTGGCTCAACAAACCTTAACTATCTCAAGACTGAACCGTGGACTTCATAGCCCACAGAACAGGCAAAGCAGAGTGTCTTCAGGCAGAGGGCTAGTTTGCAGAGTGGTTTTCTTCTGTGCACTTACTTGAGGGAGCTAATTTACGAACTCCCAGAGCTAGAGTTGAGTGGCCTCAAGTAGTTTATGATGAAGTGGTATGCCTTTGGGCATTTATTGGCAACCCTAAGAGTTTTATAACACTGCATGAGCACAAAAAATGTCAATAGGCCATGGGATTAAGAGATCAGAGACTAGAAAGGACTGCTTGTGAGTACTCAGATGCCGTCCTGTCCAAATAATTGTACCCTTAGCTTTTAAAACCTTTTAAGTATTGTTTTTGAGAACTCTGTGGTCATTGCAATTAAATATTGAACCCAGGTGAGAGGCAGAGTGCCTTGGATGGAATGACTGGGGTTTGAAGGCATGTTTGACCTCAAGTTAGAGAGCCAAAATCATTATATGTGGTGATGGTAAAATATTAGCTAAACAGAATATATGAATACATGCAGTCGTTTAAGTATGGATGCACCAGTAGTTTCTGCATTTATTAGGCACAAAAAGTTTTGTGCATACATACTATGGCTGACAAGTCCCAGAACCAGTAACCAAAAGGCAGGCAATTCACATACACCCAGAGACTCCTCAGAAGACTCCTCCGTACAACCGGCTTCCAAAAGGCCATCCACAGCCTTGAAAGATTATGTCTAACATCACTTTTTAGCTTTAATTTGACAGCGGTTAGAAAAAGCATACACTAATAATATTTTAGGGATTTCTGAGTCTTGAGGCTTTCAACAAAGGGTACTGAAAGGAAGGGGTCAGAACCTTAAAGCAGAAGAGACACCCTCCTCTAATTATATTTAGACAGCTCAAGAGTGGAATAGTAAAAAAAAAATAAGTGGAATAGTCACTACTTAAGATGAGACATTGCTCCTGTTGTACTTTAGTGTACTCTTCCTGCACATTACAAAGTATAATAATTATTTGTGCTAGTAACCCGAGTAGTACAACTCATATTATGTGAGAAGACAAATGTATACAATATTTAATTAATATTAAAAATTTAAATGTGCTTTAGGATACAAACAAACAAGGAAATATCGAGGACTTGATGAAAAACAAACTTCTAGAGGATGTCTTAAAGTCTGTAAAGTAGTATACAATTTCCTACTCCTATAAGCAGTTTATTATTAACTTAGAAAAAACAAAGACTCACTGCCACTGGGTCAATACTGACTCACTTCAACCCTACAGGACAGGGTGGAATTTTTCCTGTGGTTTTTGAGATTAATTGTTAACAGTGGAAACCCCCATCTTTCTCTCAATTGACTTATTGCTAACCAATTGTTACCTTTTAGTCACTAACAAGAAACTCACAGCCATCAAGTCAACTGCAACTCACAGCGATCCTTTGGTACAGAATCAAATCATCCCACCGAGCCCCCAAGGAGTTGGTCTTTACAGAGAGTTAAGACAGCTTTCTCCCATGAAGCAACAAACAATGACCTTATGGGCAGTCAAGCACTTAACCACTGTGCCACCAGCACTTCTTCTTTAGTAATTATCAAGATTTAAGGCAGAAAAATATCATTATAGTTTTACTTAATTAAAAACATCTTGGAAAATATTTAGAGACCAAGACTTTTAGGTTTATTGCAAAAATAAAGATTCTCATAATATCCCACTTGAAGATGTTTGCTTTTGTTTTAATTTGTGTGTAGTGCTATTTCTATCAGCTAAGTTTTGGATTTAAGGCCTGTGTGTTTATTTTCACTGTTCATGGGTAAAGCTTACTTGAATCAGACTACAATGTGACAATATGGAACATTGCTCTGTAAAAACAGGCCTAACTTACTGAGTGGGCACTTAATTGGGGAAACTGGCTTCACTGATCCTGGAAGCTTGAGCTTGGACGTCCCATCCCGTAGAACAAGTAAAGCTGAGTGCTTTGAGGCACGAGGCTGGCTTATGCAGTTGGGTGTCTCTGATCACATAACTGGGGGAGCTGAGCTTGCTCACCCAGAAGTAGAGCTGAATGCCTTCAGGTTGTGGTTTACTGGAGTGTGGTGCTTCAGGGCACTTAATTCAGTGAGCTGGGTTCACCGACTCAAAGATCTGGACTTGAATGCCTTCAGGTGGAGGCTTGCAGTGGCATGGCATGTCTTTGGGGCACTTATTAACAGTCCTGAAAGAACTTTGTAACATACTCTGACTAAACCGTATCCTGAGCATCTCTACCTGCATTGCAACCTGCTAACTTAAAATCCTTTAATCATGAGTAAAGTCTGAGTTGTGTGTGACCACTGCAATGAATTATCAATTCAAAAGCTGAGTGTTGTGCACAAAAGGCATCTTAAATAATAAACAGTAGCTTCACTATATAAGTAAAGCAGGAAACATTTTGTGGACTTATCTGTCCGAGATTCTTGTTGAGGATTTCACTCTTCAGATTTAAAATAGTCCTTCGGAATTCCAAAAAGGAAACTGCCTTTGAGATGTTTCCTAAGTTTATACAGGTAGTGGGCATAGGTTTTCTAACCCGTTTTTGTTACGTTTATTTAGATTAAAATATTAAGAGGTGCCCAATGCTTTATGTGAATCTTTTATTGACAGAAAATCTAACTAATATTTTCATCAATGAAAAGATAGGTAGAGATGCGCAAGGACACAGAGAGCTATCTGCTATCTTCATTTATTAAGTACAGAAGACTTTGCTACTAGTGCCTAAAAAATTATTTTTTACAATTCTGCATAAATGCTTTATAACCAAATCTAAAGAGAACAGGAAGATATTTCATTTTCTGGAAAAAATAAAATTACCCTGATTCGCTGAATAAAATTACTGTGTAGTATTTAGACTGCTTTTTATATCGTTTATCGGTTTTCTTAAATTTACAGGTTATTAATATATGCACAAGGTTTTCAAAAAGAAACATAATGGAATCAGCAGGCTCCTCTCCTCCTCCCTGCAGTCAGTCCCCACTGCCTCGAAGTAATCACTTTTATCCAGCTGTCTGAGGCTTTTCTGATATCGTCTCCATAGTTAGATATTCCTCTGCCCCTATTCTTGATTAATCAAAGTCAAATTCTGTTTACTAAGTCGTACCATGAAAAACTAGGTTTGAGTCCATTTTTTGTATCAGCTAATCTTCCCCACTCAATCAAAAAGCAATGCTGCTGAGCACTTGAAATTGGCTAATACGCTGAAAAATTAAAGTTCATTTAAATTAATCAGTTTTGGGCTGAGCCCCGGTGGCATAGTGGTTGAGTGAAGGATTGTAGCCCACAGGCTTGGTGGTTCAAATCCAGCAGCAGCTCTCCAGGAGCAAGGCTGAGCCTCACACTCCCACCAGAGGGCAGTGATGCGCCCCCCCAAAACAAACAAACAAAGAAAAGGGTTACAGGTTTTTAAAAAAATATAAAGAAAATAATAAATTAATCAGTTTTAATGTTGACATATTTATTGGACCCCAAAGCATCATCCTTTTTCTTTTGAAATTGTCTTCAACATTGTTATGGTACACAGGAAACTTAAAGTTGCTTCCACATCATCTTCTCAATGAAAATAGTGTAAACTCTCAATGCCTTTAGTCAAGTCTGACGAACAGACTGTCCCTATGGGTTTCTGAGGCTATAACTCTTTAATAGAAAGCCCCAACTTTCTCCTGTGAAGTGGTTGATGGTTTCAAACTGCTGACCTTGTAACCACTAGGCTACCTTTCTGTTAACTAGTCTTCTCTATTTTATCTCTAGTTCTACTACCCATTGCAATGGCTACCCAGAACTCAAAGACAAAAATCATGATTAAGGGTTTTATTAAGGAAACTAACTAGTTGTAATGCAAGTGAGAAATACTCAGGATAGAGCTGACATATGGAAGTTCTTACAGGACTGCTAATAGATGCCCAAAGGACATACCACTCTGTTGTCAGCCTCAACTCAAAGGCGTTAAGCTCAAGATTTGTAGATCAGCACACCCAGATAAATGAATTATTTGCCCCAAAGCAACCCATTGCATTAAGTGTCAGCCCAAAGCACTTGGTTTTAATTGCTTTGGGGGCTACAAAATCCATGTTTTGCCATCTAATGGATTCTATCTCTTATTGAACCGCAGAACAGAGAAGAGTTGCCTCTGTGGGTTTCTTTGATTATTAATCTTTACTGGAGTAGAAAGCCTCATTTTTCTCCCAGGGAGTGATTGGTGGTTTTGAACTGCTGACCTTATGGTTAGTAGCCCAACTTGCAACCCACTATGCCTCTAGGGTTCCTTGCCAATTGAGGATCAGAAGGACTACAATAGACTTCAAGGACTTCAATAGGACTTAATCCACATGTAGACTAAAAAATAGATTTGGAGATTTCTCCAAAGTTCATGCCTTGTCTCCTGATTCTGTTGCTGCTCTGATGCCATAGCGGTCTTCTGAATCCAGGTGGTTCACTGTCAGAGATCTCGGGCCCAGAGAATGTTCTCCACTCTTGCCTTTTGCTGAAATTGAGATCTCCCTCCTGCTTCTCAGAGAGCTCATTTTAGATGAGGAACTGTATTAAAAGGTCAAGGCATTAGAAAGGTTGAGAACCACTGTTTTAGATTGAGGTTTTTATCTGTTTTACTTTGTTATTCTTGCTAGGCTTGTTTTATTTTTTTAATATTTTTTGTATATGAAATCCAGGATGGATAAATCCATAGTGATAATACTGGATTGATGATTCCTTGAGAGTGTGAGAGGGGAGGTTGGTGAGAAATGGGGAGCTAATAACAATGAATGCAAGAATGAAGAAAATGTCCTGAGGCTGATTGTGATGATATACAACTCTTCTTGAAATGATTGATCAATATATTAAATGGTATATTGTATAAATTAAATGACAATAAAACTGTGGGGAAGAGGGGAAGTGAGCTATTCAAAACATTTGATTAAAAAAATTTTGATAAAAATGAAACGTGGGCTGAGCCCCAGTGGTGTAAGTGGTTGAGTGCGGGACTGTGGCCCACACCCTTGGCGGTTCAAATCCAGTGACGGCTCTCAGGAGCAGTGCTGGGCAGCTCCCACGACCACCAGTGGGCAGTGATGCCCCCCCAAAAAAAAAACCAAAAATGAAACGTGTAAAGGTACACTATAAACAGTTTTATGTCCAACAAATAAAGTAGCTTAGAGAAAATGGCCAATTCTCTTGCAACACATTAACTCCTTACACTTAAGAAATTAGAGGATCTCAACAGGCCCATAACTAGTGAAGAAATTTAATCAATAATCAAAACAAAAAAAAGTCCTGGACCAGATGACCTCCATATCATAATTTGTTTTCTGAAAGTTAGTTTACAGCTGAAGCCCTAAATCCATTTTGAGTCTTTACTCAACCTCCACTGAGTTCTTTATGACCATTAACCAGCAATGTGAAGAGCTTTTCCCTGTGTTAAGAGTTTCACTTCTAAGTTTTCAGGAAGCTATAGCCTAATAGAGAACTCTCCAAATCTATTTTTTAGTCTACATGTGGATTAAACCTCTATTGAAGTTCTTCTGATCATCAATTGGCAAGGAACCCTAGAGGCATAGTGGGTTGCAAGTTGGGCTACTGACCATAAGGTCAGCAGTTCAAAACCACCCATCACTCCCTGGGAGAAAAATGAGGCTTTCCACTCCAGTAAAGATTAATAAAGAAACCCACAGGGGTTTCTATGTTTTATGGTTCAATAAGAGGTGGAATCCACTAGGTGGTAGTACATTTGGAGTCTTTAAAGTTAACTGGCAAAGTGCATTAGAGAGTGGATTACAACTCCTCTTTTAACCAGTGTGTGTGTGTGGGGGGGGGGGGGGGTGGTTAAGTCCTTAGGGAGTTGCATGGGGTTATCCTATGGAGAACTTTGGGGTACTAGAAATAAATGATCCTGAGTTACATCCTGACTGCTTGGTTAGAGGACTCAAACCAATCTGGTAAGTTCTTCTATCTTGGATAATATATGTGTCCAATCATGGTACCTGTGGTAGAATGACATTTCTTAATATGACTCTTCTACCTAAGTATCACTCATACCAAATGACTGAGTATGACATAAAGACAGGAGAGCTGGTTTCCTGGCCCATGCAGGTAAAAGCCAAGGGACCATAAGGCTGAGAAACTGGAGAAAGTCTTGGTTACCATGTGGCTGAGAACCAGAGAAAGATTTGGAAGTTGACTGAGACCAACAACTATATCTTTATTGTTTGTGATCTTGACTTGTGGCAACCTATTGACTTTTCTAATAAATACCTTTAATCATATTAATACACTGAGTTGTGTGGCCACTGCAAGGAATTACCAAATCTAGCACAGAGTTGAGAGGCATGTCGGAGGAATGGTTGTAGCACAGGTACAGAAAGATGATCGTGGAGGCTTGTCTGACCTCTGCCTTGTGGCCAGAGGAAAACCAGAGGAGATTAGATATGTCCACCTCAACTATCAATTACCTCGTACCCCTTCCAGCTTCTGCAGTCCCAGCTGGGGCAGTTTTCTTTGTTCTCTCATGTCCTATTTAAGCCAAGGATTCCTGATAAACCCTTGAATGTCATTATGAATTTGTGTGATAGCCACTCCCTCCAATGTGTCTTTGTCCCACTCAGGACTTAATACATTTTCTCCTTAAACCATATTTGAATTTGGGGTCATTTTTGTCCCCTAAAAAAGCTCACTGCAGAAGTGGTAATACACTAGGCTGCTAATGACAAGGTCACCAGTTTGAACCTACCAGATGATACATGGGGAAAAAATGAGGTATTTTGCTGTAGTAAAGATTTACAGACTTGGATCTATGGGGGCAACTGTACTCTGCCCAAAAGGATCTCTGTGAGTTGAAATCGACTTGATGATGATAGTGAGTCTAGTTTTTGTATGTTTGAATGTGGATTACTCTTAACTCCCCTAGCCCAGGGAGGCCCAGTATTACTCTTAAGTTTGTCTGAACTTGTCTTTAATGGAAACTGGGGTACCAGGTCGTGAGTCATACCCTGACTAAGGTGGTCAGAGGATCCCTGAACCAATTATGTACTCTCCCCTAGAAGTGTTGGATTGATTATGTACTCTCCATAGCTGCCAATCATGCTTTTGCAACAATTTCCTTTGTTTTCTACAAGCCATACAACTAACCTCAGGAAAAGACGAGACTTTCTGCTTTCCTGGGCAGTAGGTTAAAGGTAACCATATGACTATAAAACATCCAAACAACACTGTGGCCTCATGTTGATGGTCTCCTTCAGGTAGATGATGTCTTTGGCCTATCTTTGTCCTGTTTAAAACTTAATAAAGGGGTCCCCGTAAAAGATATTTCAATTTGGTGCCTCTCCTCCTGCCTCCTCCATCACCTACTATCCTAGAATAGGACTAACATTTATAAAAGTGAATCCAATCAAAAATAAAAGAGAATAAAAGCCAGTTCATGTTAAGTGCGATGTAAGCATTACTGATACCAAAACACCAAAGGCACCACAAGGATATAGACAAGGGAGATAGTCAAAAACACCTAGAAAATTAAATCAAAAGCAGAGTTAAAGGATTATACATGATGATCAGGTGGAATTGATAGGAATTTAAAGGTAGGTCAACATGAGCAAAACAAGCAACGCAATACTTGAGACTAGCAGGTCAAATGAAAAGAACCACAAGGTCATCTCAATCAGCACACAAAAAGACAACTGACAAAACTTACTATCCTTTCATGAGAAAAACTCAGTAAGAGTAATGGAATGGAAATTCCTCCATATCGCAGTTCTCAATCTGTGAGTTGCAATCCCTTTGGAGGATCAACTGACCAACCCTTTCACAGGGTTGTCCGATTCACAACAGTAGCAAAGTTACAGTTATGAAGTAGCAATGAAAATAGCTGTATGGTTTGGAGGTCACCACAACACGAGGAACTATATATAATAAAGGGTCACAGCATTAGGAAGACTGAGAACCAATGGCACCTAATAAACCCATAACACTTCACAGAAAAAGACAATGTTTTCATTAAAATAAGCAACAAGACAAGATTGTCCCCTTTACCAGGGCTCCTTAGGAGACAAAAATGAGCCCCAAGCTCATAAAATTTAAAGAGAAAATTTTTGAAGCTCTAATCAGGACAAAGGCACATCATGAGGATGAAGAAGCATCAAGTCATGACGCTTGACCAAGAATCTCTGATGTAAATGGGGCATGAAAGGAGCCTGGTCAGGTGGTGGCTACGCGTTGGGCTGTGAAGCTCAGAGTTAGCAGTTTGAGAGTATCAGGCACTCCATAGGGAAAAGATGAGGCTTTCTATTCCTGTAAGTGTCACAGTCTCACAACCTCACAAATCCCTCTTACCGGGTTTCTATGATTGAGACTTGACTCAATTGCAGTGAGTTGGAATTTGGTATTCGACATTATTATGGGAAAACTAGCCAAAGGAATTAGGGTAGGGAAATAATAAATATCCAAATTGAGGAAGAGGAAGTAAAGTAATTTCTTTTCATGAATGACATGATCCAGCATAGAAACACCAGGGAATCCACAAAAAAGCTACTAGAGATAAAAAATTAATTCAACCAAGTGGCAGAATACAAGGTAAACATACAATAATCAATAGAGTTTCTGTGTATCAACAACGAGCAAATGGAAAATGAAATTAAGCACATATTGCTATTTAAAACAGCTATTTAAAAGAATTAAGCACCCAGAAATAAATTTAACCAGGAAGGTAAGAGATAATGTACACAGAGCATTACATAAAATACTACTAAAAGAAAATTTAAAAGATGTAAATGGAAGGACATTCTGTGTTTGTGGATCAAAAGACTTAATACAGTTAAGACAGTAATACTACCCACAGCAATATGCATCAAAAACCCAAATGCTTTTCTTTATAGAAATAAAAACCCAAATTTCAAATTTATATGGAAGTGTATGGGGTACCAAAGAGTTAAGCAATCTTCAAAAGGAATAAAGTAGAAGTGCTCACATTTCCTGACTCTACAACATATTATAAAGCTGTAGTAATTAAACTAGCTGGTACTGGCATAACACGCATATAGATGGAAAAATAATTAAAATTTAAGAACTAAACCCATACATTTAGATTAACTGACTCTTTTGGAGGGTGGGAGGGGGGAGCTAAACCCAGAGTTTCTCTGGTAAGTGATGTGGGAAATTTGGGCTTATACAAAAAGTATAACTAAAGGATCCATGGCACCTCACAAAAAAAAATAAATTGTGAAAACCAAAAACACTCAGAAGAAAACATGAGGATTTGGCTATGGGAATTACTATTTTTTTTGTTGCTGTTCTTGTAGTTTGTTTTTTACTGTGAACTGAATGAAGGTTACAGGGCAGATCATCAGTTTTACATTCAACAATTCAGACATACTTTTTTCAACTCATCCATAACAATGTTTTCAATGTAACACTATTCAACCCACCTCCTGTTTCCGACTTCTACTTCTCTTCTCCTATCCCTTATGAAGGGTGTGCAAAGTAGATCTCTTTAACATCAAATAGTTGATTATTCTACGATGTGCACACCTCACTAATGTTACTCTTTCCCTTATAGACCTACCTATTGTTTGGCTTAAAATTGAGTCAAGGGATGAGTTTACTTCCTGACCTGAAGGATAATTAAGGTCCACAGATTTAAGGGTTCCCCGTCTATAAGACAGTAAGCCCTATCTCTAATGATAGTGAGTTCTAGTCCACATTTTCCTCTCATTCTATGCAGGACTTTGTAATGTGATCTCTGTCTGAGCAGGTGGTCATGGTAGCTGGACACCATCTAGTTCTTGGCGTCATGGCAACTGAGTCTCTGAGTCTATTAGACTAATTGCCACATATGTCTTCAATTTTCACTCTTCCTTCCTCTGGACAGAGAAGGAGCACCTCAGACAGCTGCTTCTGAGTTTATACAATCCCAGTCACTACTTGCCAGTCGGGTGCAGAACGCTGTCAGTGTGGACTACATTATGCCAAATGAAATTTGGTGTCCCTTGAGACTACAGTCCCGCTCTCTTAGGCCCAGAGACTCATTCCCTGGGGTTGTTTGGCTACCTCTAAGATATTTTCATAACTTCGTTCACTGTATCCACATTGTTTTAAAACAAATGAAAAAGGTTCCTCCCAACCCTAATTAAAAAAAAAAAGTTTTGAACATGAATCAATCTGCATTTTAATTTTCTACCACTGTGGATGAGAAGGGAAATTTTTTTGTACTTTATTAAATGTGAACTTGTGGATGATGGGAACTTTTGTTTCAATGTTGTTAACAGGAGCCCTGGTAGCACAGGGGTTATGAATTAGGCTGCTAACTGCAAGGTGAGCAGTTCAAAATCATGAGCTACTCCTCAGAAGGCAGGGCTTCTACTTTCATACACAGCTACAGTTTCGAAAACTCATAAAGGCAGTTCTACCCTGTCCTACACGGTCGCTACGGGTTGACATCGACTTGATGGCAGTGTGAGAGTTGTTGTTAGACACCATGGAGTTGGTTTCGATCCACAGTGACCCTATCTACATGTACAACAGAACGAAACGTTATACAGATATTATTAATGTAGAAAAGCAAATAAACAATTCTGAGAAATAAAAATCACATCCTAAATAGCATACTATAAAAGTCAAATGTAGGGCTGAGCCCCGGTGGCATAGTGGTTGTGCGCGGGACTGCGGCCCACTGGGATGGAGGTTCGATTCCGGCTCCCAGGAGCAAAGGCTGGGCCTCCTACCCACCACCAGGGCAGTGATGCCTAAAAAAAAAAAAAAAAAGTCAAATGTAATTCATAGAAATTCCTATAAAAAAAAAAAGAAATTCTTAATCTGCCAGGTATTTCTTTTTGTAGATTAAGCTTTAAAATAGGAATTTCTTTATCCACCAAGTTCACTAAAAGTGAGCCAACAAGGCTATAAGAAAGCAACTATAAATGCCTTGTAATAATTATAGTCAATAAGAATTCAATTGCTCTCACACTTAAGTGTTTTATAAACAATTCATACAACTCTAGACTTTTACACTCAAGAAAGAAATGAAGTGTTTACCTACACATTGCCTAAAGAAAAAAACAAAATACATTTGCAAAGAACTGAAAGGAAGAAACAAACACTAAAGTGTAGTTTTCCTATAATGTGGAACTTCCAAGTGATTCTGTGTCACCATCCCTCACCCCAAGTTGTTGTTTTCTTTTACAGTTCAAGGGATCAGTTTTAGAAGTCCTTTCTCACTGTGGGCTTAATAGTTCACACAAAATTATTGGATGAGAGTGCAAATGAGGTGTTTATGGCAGACCGAGGGAACTAGACAACTCACTAAAACTGCAATAAAGTCTCTGACACCATGAGATATATGGGACCCTATGAAGAGGATTGGTTTGTCTTCTTGCTAGGCTTAAAAAGAGCCATCCCAGAGGCACTACCATCAGGAGGAAATGGGAGCTAAGGGCATCTTTTGAGCCCAGGATCTCTGCACTGAGAATCTCCTAGACATAGGAGACAGAGAGAGCTGGAACCCTGTAGAAGGCACAAGACAAGGAGAAGCAGCAGTAGCGAAGTGGCAACAGTAGAACCAGAAAACTGGAACAAGACAGCACAGTGTGGTCCCCAGGTCAGGAGCAAGGCAACTTAGTAGAGAGCAGAGCATCTTTGTACAGGCGGCTTCCTGGTGGAGTGGGGAGCCCTCTAGCACTTCCTGATAGAGCTTAAGAGCATGTAACACTTGCCTGAGCAAGGACAGAGGCCTGGTCAAAGGCCAAGGGGCTGGGGACCAAGAAACCAAGACCAGAAAGATGTGTCCCTGCAGGCAAATAAACTGTCCTGATTAATATATATAATATGTACATTATATATATATTATATATAACCTGAGTCATTCCTGATCTTGAATTGTAACCTATTATTTTCCTAATAAACCTCCTAGTTATTGTCTGAGAGTTTTGTGTGGCTACTGCAATAGATTATCAAACCCAGTAGAGAAGCAAAGTACCATGAGAGAAACTGATTGGTGTCAGAAGTGGTCAAAATTTGGAGAGGAGATATGTCAGACTTCTGCTTCACAGGAATTAAATTTGGACTGATGCTGATTCTCTATTCCCTATCATGTTGTCAGAGGTGACCAGATGTCCCCATACTGTTCCTTTCTACAATGTCCATACTTTAAAATATTTATAGCAAAAAACTTACCTTTTGATAGCACCTCAAAATAAAAAGTACAGCCAGGGGTAGGTGCGATGGGGTATTAGATACATAGTTTGAGGAAACAATGAGATAGGAAGAAGCAATTTACTCTTAATTGCTAACACTGTCTTACAGATCAGATGGTAAAACAAACAAACAAACAAAAAACAAGCTATCACTAAGTCAATTCTAGCTGTGACAACCTTGTAGGTAGGGCAAAACTATCCCTGAGTTTGCGAGACTCTTTTCAGGAATAGAAAGCCTCCTCTCTTCTGCATATTAGATGGTAGTCAGTAGTTAAATGACAGAGTTAAATTTCCTAATTTAACATTTCTAACAATTCTAAAACCCAACAGAGGCTATACCATAAGGACCAAATAAAACAATAGGCACTTATCATTGGAAAGATGAAAGAAAAACAAAAATGACTAAACCTACAAGGACCTATCTCCTGCTGGGGGTGGGGGACTAGAAACAGTGGACATATTAAGCTAGGCTTCATAGAATCAATACCTTGGAGATACTGCATTCAGTTCTGGTCCACCACAATAAAAGCAAACACCACAGTAAAAGAGTGACACCATATTTTGTTTGCTCGTTGGCTTCCCAGTGCACATAAAAGTTATGCTTTTCTGAGATCTAAAGACAGGGTTTTCTAGTCCTGTAAAAAGGTAGCCTCAGAAACTCTTAGGGCAGTTCTACCGTGTCCTATGGGGTCTCTATGAGTTGGCATCAAATTGATGGCAGTGAGTTTGGTTTTTGGATATTGTAGTCTATTAAATGTGCAATGATACTATGGAAAAGTTTGAAATAATCTGAGAATGACGAAATGTGACACAGCACGATAAAGTGAACACATGCTGTTAGAAAAATGGCATCACGAGACTTGTTTGACACTGGGGTGACATAAAACTTCCATTTGCAAAATGTAGTGCCTGCAAAGCACAAAATGAGGCTTGTGTGCAAATAGCCCTTTCTTCTGGAATCTATCAGTTCCTACCTGGTATCACAACTATTGTAAACAAACTTAACTGTAGAAATTTCATACCCAGAGAGGGCAGAGTCAAATCACTCTTAATAAGTGCTCGTTAATAATTGGAACTTTGTATACTCTTATTAATTAAAAAAAGTTCAAGGATTAGTAATTCTTCATAGTTCTTTTTAAGTCATTTTATTGGGGGCTCTTACAACTTGTTACCATCAATACATTAATTGCCAATGTGGAGAGCAATCTGATGATATTTAAAGAAAATGGAAATTGATCTACCTGATGACCCAGCCATCCCTTTACTGGGCATATGCCCAAGGAGATAAGAAATAAAACAAGACCAGCCACCTGCACTCTGTTTATTGCAGCACAATTCACAATGGCAAAGAGTTGGAAACAACCTAAATTCCCATCAATTGGCAAGTGGATTAGTAAACTCTGGCACATACACAATAGAATATGTAGCACTAAAAAGCACAATGATGACATGGAAGCACATTGTTTCATGGGAAGAGTTGGAAGGAATTATGTTAAGCGAGGTAATCCAATCTCAAAAAGACAAGTATAACGTGAACCCCTGAGCTAAGTATAATCAGCACAGCAGGGATAGTCTTTTAAAAAGGAAAAAGAAATAAAGACCTCTAGAACTATGACACGGTGGTCTCCCTGCTAGAGGGGTACAGATTATGATTGCTGTCAGTCAGGTACAAGCCTGATCAAAGACTGGATTCCAACCAAGTCAATCAATGTGCTTTACTTAAGGGAAGAATCTGCCTAAGTCCACTCCAGAGATTTCAAGAGGCTGATGTAATCTAGGGACTTTCCTAGTGGGCTGAAAGTACAGGAGAATAACATGATATTTGAATCCAAGAGCAAAGAGAGCACCAGAATTTGGACTCAAAAGAATCCTACAGAAGCCAAATTTTTATGCTGAATTCAATCTATACCAGATATTGAAAGATGATGCCAATATGACCTTCCTGCAAGCTCTTTAAATCTCCAAACCACCAGACCCCATGAGGGAAAAGATGAACATCCCCTAAGTTATACACCATATGACAAACTTTCGTCTTACATACTTGATCATTTCCTTGTCCTATGAGTAAAAAGAACCTGCCAGCACTGTGGGTTGGTGAGGTGTTGAGCTGCTAACTACAAGGTTGACAGTTCAAACTCACCAGCTGCTTGTGGGAAAAAAAATAAGGCTATCTGTTCTCCTACGGGTTTATAGTCTCAGAAACCCCACAAAAGGTCGCTGTGAATTAGAGTAAACTGGATGACAGTGGGCTTGGTAGAGTGGGTAGAGGAAAGGCTAACAGAGACAGAGCAAAGGCTCAAACAAAATAAGTCATTGTCAAGATTGAAAAAATAAATAGAAAAGCAAAAAAATAAAAAAAATTTAAAAAAGCAAATGCACATACAAAAAAGAGATCAATGTTTACTCTGCAAAGTTAACAGTGGAAATCTCTGGGAAGAGATGTGATATGGAGGTGGGAATGTGTGAAGGTGGTTTTCTTTTATCCAGTGTACACAGAATTATCTTTTTTAAAAGCATGAATGGCTGCAACTTTAAATAATTTTAATGCGATTCCTAAAGAAAAAAAGGTCAACATGAAACCGAATGACAAATAAATGCCGTTTTACAGAAGTCTGGGCATTAAATTCATAATGCAATCATCTTACAAAACAAAAAGTGAGTACTGTTAGCATTATTCACAGCAGCATGCCACCCACTATTGTGATTATATACTCTTAGCCACCAGAGGGAGTTTAAGTAATTACCCTCCCAAATTACAACAAACAAGCCTTTTTCAATCTTTATGAAAGTTTCCTCCTCGAGTTGTGGCCAGATTAAAAAGGTTTGTTAGTATGGAATTTTTAGTATAGAGCTAAAAAAAAGCCCAATAAAATGTTCACAACTTTCATATCATTAGAAAATGTTTCGCTTTTTAATGTCTTGCTGTTTTCTTCATGACGGGAAAGTTCCTTTAGTTCTTCATGAGAAAAATTACCCGACTTGAAATAAGAACTACTTGGAAATATTTATCATAAATTTAATGCATTGTTCTGATCAGAGAGCTTCAAAAGCTTATGGATTTCTATTATGTTTTCATTATATTTGAAACCGCCAACTTCTCCAAGGGAGAAAGACCGCCTTCTACTCTCTCAAGTCACAGGGGCAGTTAGTTCCACCCTGTCCTGCAGGTTGCTGTGATCTGGAATAGACTCGAGGGCAGTTTGATTTTAACCCAAACCCAAGCCCACAGCTGTTCAGTTGATCCTGAACCATAAGGACCCTAACATGACCGAGTTTGATCTCCCAAGCTAAATCTCTGCAGGAGCTGAGTAGCTGGAAAGCATGAACCATGGACTAGGCAGTTTGCAATCCAACGCTTAATCCACCTTTTAACACGACTGCTCTAGGGGTGAAAAAAAAAAAAAAGAAACACTAAAAGTATAACTTTATACAATCATCATTCCTAAAAATGGAACAAAGGTACAACACAGAGTATACTCTGAAAATAACACATTGTAGTCTTGACACTAAATGCAGATCATGTTATATATTTTAGTAAGGCAAAAGATGACTAAACAAAGTAAAAGCCTATGATTTCAATCAATCTTAATGCTTAAAGGATAAATAACCATCTATCTAAAATGTTTTCTGTCTTTCAGAAAATCATTAAGAGAATTCATGTTGAAAATGGTACATATTCCCATAAATTAGATAAGGCAGATAAAAACCACGTAAGGAAGTTATTTTGAGGTGAGAGTTATTGTTGAGTCTAAGTTTTGGAATCCATGATGTAGAAGCAGAGATATAAAAATGTTCACCAATGGGGCTGAGCCCCGGTAGCATAGTGGTTGTGCGCGGGACTGCGGCCCACTGGGACGGAGGTTCAATTCCAGCAGTGGGGCTGGGCCTCCTCCTCCCACCACCAGAGAACAGGGATGCGCCCCCCCCCAAAAAAAATGTTCACCAAAACTTACTGCCAACAAGTCAATTCTACCTCATAGTTACCCTATAGGATCCCTTCTCTGATCACTAGAATAAGATCTACAAATTAAAACATTTCAAGTTAAATTACCTTTAGTCTGACTTAGGGGATCCAAGAGCAGAACTGCCCCTGTGGGATTCTAAGACTATAATTCTTTTGGGGATTAGAAAAGCCTAATCTTTCTCCTGATTGAGCAGGCTGGTGGTCTCCAAGTGCTGACTTTTTGGGTGGCAGGCCAACACAAACCACTATGCCCCAGGGTTCTCGATGATGTCACCCAGTGGATAGCAACCCATTTGCCAATCTTTTCTCATCAAACTAGTTATTCATTTTGGAATATCCTCCCAGAGTATTTTGATACAAAAGAGATTCAAAAGTTTGTAAAATAAAATCCTTTATGTTGGGCTGGTGGTGTAGTGGTGGTGTGCTGCACTGCGGCCCACAGGGTTGACGGTTCAAATCCAGCAGCAGCTCTCCAGGAGCAAGGCTGGGCTTCCTATTCCCAACAGGGAAGTGAAGCCCCCTCACCCCCACCCCCACACAAATAAAATCCTTTGTTTTAAATCCATCTTTACCAACTTTTAAAAGTTCCCTTGTACACAGAAGGGCAGTCACAAATTTATGCTCATATAAAATTAATGTGATTACTCTATGGGGTGAAAAAAAAAGGTAAAAGTATAATTTTATACCATACTTTTCACACTGTTCTATAATACTTGGGTTTCCCCCACTGGAATATGTATATATATATACACACACATATACATACATACATACATATGATCCTTTTGTGTTGATACATAGAAACCATCCTCGTGTATATTTTTTACAACTTACCAGGACTAGTTCTATGACCACACTTTTTAGTCTATCTTCTTCGGACTAGCTTTGAATGCCTTTGCTAACATTCCTCTCTTTCTAATTCACTTCTTGCCTCTAAGAAGATTTTCACACAGCTCAGAGGTGAGATGTCCCAACGGGATGCTCCGCTCAGTAGCTGCGTTACCTTTTGGGGGGCATGTTGACTTCCAAAAAAAGGCCGAGGGAAAACATTCCACAGTTTTCTCCTCTGATGGCTAGAACAAAAACTACAAATGAAAACATTTAAGAGGGAAATTACCTTTACTTTTGATTTGGGGGATCCAAGTTAATAGTCAACAGCGACTGCTAAGTTTCTTGGCTTCTCGTGCTTTCCTTTCACGCTGAGAGAAAACTGTAGAGAGAGCGAGAGAGAGATGCTAGAAAGCGGGGCATTCCGGCAGGAAACAAAGCACAGCCCTCCGTTCTGATGGGATCTGTCATCGCCAGGTCAGAGAGGTCACGCAGGTACCTTTCAGGATCCCGTTCACTCTCACCCCGCGCCCATTCCACACCCTCGAGCAGCGTGCTTCGGGAGCTGAGCGGGCACGCGGGGGCTCTCGGTGTTCCGATCGCACCCCAAAGCTCCAGGACCCGCTCCAGCCCGTGCAGCGTCCGCGGGTGCAAGAGGGTCTGGAAACGCCAGCCCCCGGCGGGGACAGGGAGCGAGCGAGCGGGGAGACCCAGGGTCGCCTCGCGAGCTCGGAGGCGGCGGCCCAGCCCCCCGGGGTGCGGGGGGACCGAGCCCCGGAACCACGACTCCTAACGGAACCAGCCCACGGGCGGCGGCGGCGGCCGCTCGGACTGCGGACCGCGGCGCGCGGGCTGGGCGCCGGGAGGGCGGGGGTTCCCCGGCGGAGCTGGCAGCCCCGGCGTCCCATTGGGCGCCGCTCCAAACGTGCCCGAGTTGTGACCGAAATAAAGTGGGTCACAAGGCCTAGCGGGTCCCCGGCGAACCCCCCCTCGGACCACCCCCCCCTCGCCTTGCACCGGGTCCCTGGCTTTCTCCGCCGCTCTGTCGCTGCCATCAGCCGCAGCCCCGGGTGCCCTCCGGCTGCCCCGGCCCTGCCGAGCACCCCCATCCCGCCCCTGCCCCGCAGGTAACCCCAGCTGCCCAGGAGGGGCCCGCGCTGGCCCCCGCCCCGACTGGGGGGTGGGGGGAGACGTCGCAGGCTGACGGGCAAAAGTTGGGCTCCAGCTCCCGCCGGCCCCTCCCTTGGCCGCCGCCCCCCGGCCCCACACACGCCGCCCCCCGCTCCCTCCCCTTCCCCGCGCCCTCACCGTGTGGCTGGCGGCGGCGGCGGCAGCGGCAGCTCTGGCTTCTTCCCTCCCCCACCCTGGAGACTGGCTGCGGGGCCTGGGAACCGCAAAGCCGGGAGCGCGCGGGAGACCCCGCGGCTGCCCGCGCCGGCTGCACCTGGGGCTCTGAGTGGCGCCCCCAAGAAAATTCACCGCTGCGGCCGCCCGCTCCGCCTCCCCCCTCCCTTCCCTTCCCCTCCTCCACCGGCCCTGGGAGCGCGCATGCGCCACCGCGGCGAGCCTCCCGGCGGCAGACAGGCCCCGGGCCCACCCGGCGGGGCGCCACTCACCGGGAGCGCGCCCGCGTCCGCGGCCCGATTGCGCTGGCGCTCTCCGGGCTGGCCCTTTTGAAACCGGTAGCCGCCGGCGGCGTCCGGGAGTGCGCCCCCTCCCGGCGCATGCGTGGTCAGCGCCCCCCGCGGGCTCCGCCAGCCGGCCTCCGCTCCAGGATCGCCCCTCCCCTGCCCTGCCCTCCCCTCCCCTCACTCTCCCTTTCCGCGGCGCCGCGCGGCGCGCTGCGCATGCGACTTGCCCCGTTAGGCGGCGTGCGGCTGCGAGCCGGGATCCCGGGCCCCGCGGGGCCGCCCCGGCTCCCCTGGGCGCCGCGGCTGCGCGTCCGAGGCCGCGGCCGCACTCGCCCCGCCCGGCGCCGGGGCTGCGCAAGCCGGGATCTCCCGGGGCGCCCTTGCTCTCGCCCTCGAGGGCCAGGAGGGCGCGGGTTACTGGGAAGCCGGGGAGGCGGGGCCGGCCGGTGGAGGGTGCGGCCGGTCGCGGGCGCGCTGGGACCCGGCGACTTTGGCTTTCACCCTGCGTGCGGGGAGCAGCGAGGAGACGAAGAGCTGCCTGCTGGATGAGGGACCCGGCGGAGGCCCGAGGGGAGAGCCTCTCTGCTTGGGAAGCAGAACCCTCTACTGGCCCTTTGGGACGAATTTTCGGGTGTTATTCATAGCCAGACCTCTTTCTCCCCCCCCCCCCCCCCGCGTCGTTTCTTTCCTGCGAAGGCACCACTCTCGTTTCCTCACCAGGCTAGGAGGCAATGTCGGATTGTAACGGGACCGAATTCTTTCCCCACCTCCGCGATGTACTTGGCTTCTAACTGGTGGGTGGGCCTCAGGGGCCTGGACCTGTGTCTGAGGCGGGAGGCACGGGAAGGCCCAGATGAACTTGCTCCTCTCTATGGTAAATGATATAATGGAAGATAAGTGGGTGCAGAGATGATGATAAACCAGAATCCTGATTTGCACGGCCCCCCCCCCTTGAAATGTGAACACTTCCTGTTGATCTTGGGAAATTTACTTCCGTTGGGGCATCAGACACACTCGGTCCACTTGGGAAAACACTTTTCAGCACTTCCAAATCACTGGAAACGCATCCTTCGCTAGGAATTCCCATCTTTTACATGAATGCGCTTTGCATTTGAAATCTAAGCCATGCTTCTTGCTTCAAAAAAGAATCCTTAAAACTCGGGCTACGAAATCCTCCCTTCAAGATAATATTCATTTCAGTAAATATTTTAAACTCTTACGGTAACCTTACGGACAGCCATCAAATTGAAGAATTCTTTTCAGATCCCTGGTTCTCCATCTGAGGATTTCCTTTTCTGTCGGCAGTAGGAGAGCATGGTTTGTTAATTTATTCCATCATAAATGAGGGATTTTAGAAGTTTTGTTGTTGCCCGTCAACATTCATTCCCCATTCTGGTCACCTCCTTTGGAGAACTGCCCTTTCCTCACTGGAGCACGGCTCTAGAGAGAAAACTGTGTTACTAGTAAAGGAGCCCTGGCATAGTGATTAAGTGTTGGGCTGCTACCCACACATGAGCAGTTGAAGTCTCAGTGGGAGAAAGTTGGGGCTTTACACCCCATAAAGAGTTACAGGCTGGGAAAACACACAAGCATTTCTACGCTGCCCTATGAGCTGGCATCCCCTCAAAGGCAGTGTGTTTTTGTTGTTCTTCAAAAAGTACTCACCCACTGCCAACGAGTAAATTGTGACTCATGGCGACTAGATTCAGCTTGGGAGACGTAGGTCTTCACAGAAATCAATGGTCTCATCTTCCTCCTCCAGTGAATCTGGTGTTTCAAACAGTTGACCTCATGTTTAGCAACCCAATAAGCATTGCTTAAAGTTACCAAAAAAACCTTAGTTAGTAGTTACTTGAAATCAGGAAATTTGACATGCTGGAGACCTGGGCCACCGTGAATTCTGAGAAAGGGGAACAGGGAGCAAATGAGCATGGAGATTTGACTTGGAAGCATGTTTGATGCCTGAGTCCATTGTGGATTAGGTAACTCAGGAAATTTCAGCAGAACCAGTCAATACGTCTATGTATTTACTTTGTTGCTTAAACTAGCATCCTAACGCACAAGAGCAGAGACGAGGCAATACTGACAGGATAGATTGTAGCCAGATAGAAGCTTTTCCAAGCATGCCAGATAAATTCTGCCCTAGGGACTGTAATCAAATTTGATTCCACATAACCTAGAATACAACTTCAAAAGGACCTTTGCCCTTTTTAATGGTTCCATTGTCCTCTTAGTCACCAGGATTAAACTATATTCATCTTTGACTCCTCCCTCTTCCATTTTCTATATATAATCATTTACCAAGTTATATTGGTAATTCCCCGTGTTTCTGGCACAGCTGCTAGCACTGCAGAAACAATTCCCATGGTTCAGTGTACAGCCTCTCCCCTACCCCATATTTTCTCTAAGAAGAAACGTGTACTGGATATTTATGATAATCTTTCCATAAAGATTCCCCGTTTCCATTGATTTACAAAAATCCTGCTTTAGTTTGATAAACCCTTTCCTTAAAAACAATGTGTATAATTCAAATATTCTGATCACTTTCTTGTATGCCTTGATATCACTTAAAATAAGCATTTTCCAACTCCCTTTCAACTGATTTCCCCCATTGATGTCTTGTATTCTTAAGCACTGTTATAGAATATTGAGTCAATATAGTGGTTAAGAGCACGGACTCACACAGATTTAAACTATATTGTTCTACATCCCAGCCCCATCATTTAGGATCCTTAAAACCTTGAGCAAGTTACTTCTCTATTCGTTAATTTGGTCACCTGTAAAAATAAATCATCTCACAGAGCAATTGAAAGGATTATTAAAGTTAATTATAATGTGTATGAATGTAGAATGGGGCTTCAGTTCTTGGGCAATGGAGTGAGGAGATAATGGATTATTTCCCACCAGCCTTCTGAAGTCCCCTAATACATATGTAACAGGAATGCAGTGAAAAAAAAGTGGAAGGTGGATGGACACAGTGGCTGCAACAAGGGGCTCCTGCAGAAGGCTAAGGACGGCACAGGTACAGGCAGTGCTTCATTCTGCCGCAGATAGGGTTGCTATGGGTCAGAACCCACCCGACAGTAACAATACGTTTTTGAAAACCATTATTGCTGTTGGCAATTGCCATTGAAGTCCCTGGTTGTAGCGTTCTCATGGCTCTATAGTTTAAACTCTGTATACAGCTAACAACCTATATAAGAGGGATGTTCAATGAGACCGAAAATAGAGAACGAAGATCATGTAGAATCACAGCTTCCAAAAAGAACTCCGAGTACTTGGGGCCACATACCTCCTGGCACTGCAGTAAATGACTAAATAGGCTTGTTAACGCCCATCAACTGATGAGGTGTACCTGTGCAAATTAGATGCTGCTGCCCCACCCAGGGCATTCTGTAGCTTGTTAATCATGTAAATAAGGGACGTGACACACTTGTGGGAGTGGTACCAGGTGGAAAGTAAACAAGGACACTGGTCAGTTTTGCCATCGCACTAGGTGAAAGCTAATCCTCCTGGAGGCAAGACGGAGAGTCTTATGACCACCAAGAGATGGACATGGAATGGGATTGCTGCACTGGGAACCTCTTAGGTCCCGGAGACAGTATTTGACATCAGAGATATCCAGAGACAGCAGAACCAGTATTAGAAGGCCAGAAGGAAATGGGAAGGTAAGCTTTCCAGCCTCCAGAGTTAGAAATGTGTGAATGCCTTTAGACAGGAGACTTGCTGGAGGGGCCAGGTGCCCCTTTTCAGCAGGCCTAGCTCAACTTTTTTCTTTTTTTTGGGGGGGGGGGGAAGAACATCAAGGATATTTTGTGAAGAAAGCAAAAGGTCATAAAAAAGAAAACACCAAAGTGGCTGTCAGATAGGACTGAAACTGGCTGCTAATTGTAAAGTAGCTAAAGCAAATGAGAGAAATGTAGTAAAAGAGCTGAACGGAACATTTCACAGGGTAGCTTGGGAAAACAAAAGTCAAATATTATAATGGGATGTGCAAAAACCGAGAGTTAGGAAACCAAGAAGGAAGAACACACTCAGTTTATATTAAACGGAAAGAACTAAAGGGGTGTGTGTGGCAGGGGGGAAGCATTGAAGAGCAATATGGAAATATTCTATGGGCACAATACTGAATAATGCAAGAAGCATTGAAAGAAGATGCAAGAAGCACAGAGTCACTGTGCCATAAGGCACTAGTTGACAATATACCATTTTAGGAGGGAGCATATGAACAAGAGCCAGTGGTGCTGAAGAAGACGCTCAAGCTGCACTGAAAGCATTAGCCAAAAACAAGACTCCAGGAATTGATGGAATACCAAATGAAATGTTTCAACAAGCTAATAAAGCACTGGGAGCACTTGCTCCTCTATGCCAGGAAATTTGGAAGACAGCTTCTTGGCCCGCTAACTGGAAGAGATCCGTATGTGTGCCCGTTCCAAAGAAAGGTACTCTAGCAGCATGCTCAAATTATAGAACAATATCATTGATACCGCACACAGGTACAATTTTGCCAAGGCCTTCTAACGATGGTTAGAGCGTTACAATGACAGGAAGCTGTCAGAAGTTCAGCTAGATTCAGAAGAGGGCTTGGAACAAGGGATATCATTCCAGATGTTAGATGAATGTTGGCTGAAAGCAGAGAACCCCAGCAAGATGCTTACTTATGTGTTAATGAATATGCCAAGGCATTGAATATACCACCATACCAAATGATGGATAACCTTGAGAAGAATGAGAATCCCAGAATACTTCATTTGCTCATTAGAAATTACACATGGTTGGGCTGAGCCCCAGTGGCATAGTGGTTGTGCGTGGGACTGCAGCCCACTGGGATGAAGGTTCAATTCCAGCAGCGGCTCCACAGGAGCAAAGGCTGGGCCTCCTACTCCCACCACCAGAGGGCAATGATGCCCCCCAAAAGAAACTACACATGGATCAAGAGGCCGTTATGCAAACAAGGGAATGCTGCATGGCTTAAAATCAGGAGAGTTGTGCACCAGGGTTGTATACTTAATCTATTGCCTGAGCAAGTAACCAGAGAGGCTGGACTCCATGAAGAATATTGTAATGTCAGGATTGGAGGAAGATTTATTAGCAACTTGCAATAAGCAGATAACACAATCTTGCTTGCTGAAAGTGAGGACGACTTGGAACTCTTGCTGGTGGATCAAGAAGTTCAGACTTCGGTATGGATGAAAACTCAGTGTATAGGAAACCAAAAGCCTCACAACTTGGCCATTGGGTAACATTATGGTTTTTGTTTTGGTTTTTGGGCATCACTGCCCTCTGGTGGTCGTGCACAGTGCTGCTCCTGAGAGCCGCCGCTGGATTCGAACCGCCAAGCCTGTGGGCCGCAGTCCCACACTCAAACACTTAAGCCACCGGGGCTCAGCCCAAGGGTAACATTATGTTAAATGGAGAAAATTTTGAAGCCATCCATGATTTTGTTTTGCTTGGATCCACAATCACTGTTCATGGAAGCAGTAGTGAAGAGATCAAAATATGCATTGCACTAATATTACACAAAACTTCTTTAAAAAATTAAAAAGCAAGGATAGTACTTGAGAGACTAAAGTACACCTGCCTTAAGCTATGGTACTTCCGTTTGATATTATATATATTATATATAATATATGTATAAAATTTGGTCACCAAATAAGGCAAACTGGGGAAGAATTGATGCCTTTGAATTGTACTGCAGAAGAATATTAAAAGTACAACAGAGTGCTAAAAGAATGAACACGTCTGTCTTGGAAGAAGCACTACCCGAGTCTAGAGGCTTGAGTGGGGAGATTTCATCTTAGATATTTTGGACATGTTGTTAGAAGAGACAGCATGGAGAAGGACATTGTGCTTGGGAAAGTGGGGGGCAGTGAAAAAGAGAAAGGCCCTCACGGAAATGGATTGCCACTGTGGCTGCCATAATTGGCTCAGATAGAGGACTAATGATGAGTGTGACAGGACAAGGCAGGACAATTTCTGTTGTCTGCCTAGGATCGCTGAGTTGTGATCAAGTCAGTGTCACCTAACGACAACAGCACAGCTTTGTAGCCCTTGCCAGAAGAGAGCAGAGGCCAAGCCAAGGAGCCTGCTGGTATAATTGAGAAGAAGTTCTCCTAATTGAAGAACTACATTCTGAATGTTTTTGAACCTGGATTGTAACCTAATCCTTCCTTAGGAAACCCCCTCATCCATTAAGTATGGTTTGTAAATTCTGTGTGGCCATTGCAATGAGTTATTCAAATCCGGCAAAGAAGAAGAGAATACTGAGGGAGGAGTACTTGGTGTCAGAATTGGTAACAAGGTTGGAGAGAGGGCCAGACTCATCCACCACCACATTTTCAACCCCACTCCCAATCAGTCTGAAAGCTAGACGAGACATGTCCTTTCCAACCCAATGCCAATCAAGTCAATTCGAACTCACAGCGACCCTAGATCATGTTCTGAAGCCAAAGAACGTTATGGAAGGAGATAGCCTCAACTTTCTCCCACAGATCAACTAGAAAGTTGAACCTTTGATCTTGCTGTCAGTACCACCTCAATCAAAACCTTCAACTCCCTACTATCAGATCATATATCCAAAATTCTTGGCAAGAGGAAGATTAATCATTTACCTTTACTGAGGAGTAATATACTGTTTTCCCTTCTATTTACCCCCTTAAGAAGTTCTGGTGGTGCAGATGGTTAATTTCAACATTGGGGAGGCTGCTGAAAAGTTAGAGGTTCCAACCCATCAAGTACTCCTCAGAAGACATTCTAGGAATTCTGCTTCCTTAAAGATTTAAAGCCTTGAAGTTCTGTGGGAAATTCTTTGTAAGCCTCTATTTTGTCCTATGGGATCCCTGTAAGGTCTCTGAGTCAGAATCTTCTTAATGGCACTGGGCTATTTACTCTCTGAGCATGGGAAATCAGAGATTACTGTTCAAAAAAGCGGAAAAAGAAGATTGGTATCTCATTCACTGTTGATATGCTCCGCACCAGCCTGAACAAGGGAATAAAAACTTAGAGAATCAGCTTACAGGGTATGGTCTGAATTATCATAAGGACATGTCTCAAATGTTGATTGATTCAGTGTAGAAAGTGCTTTCCAGGCTTGAAACATCTCAAAATCCTAGCAGCAAGAGGCTGGATATACTTCTGGGAATGGAAGCTGAGAGAGATTGGAAGACATTCAGAATGGCAAGGTGATCTTCTGTGTTAGAATAGGTTGACTAGAGAAACCAAACCAGTCACACTCATCTATGAGTGTATAGAAAAGAGCTTTACAGAAAGAAGTAATTATATCTCAAGAAAGCACCTCAGTCCAGTCTAACTCAAGTCCCTAAGTCCGATACTGGTCCATAAAGCCCCTTTTCAGGCTCACACAGCTGCATGCAATGATGCAAAATGCAGGAGTCATGTGGATCCAAGGTCGATGGAAACATGGCAGGGCTCCAGCAGCTCTCAGGGTCAATGGCAGAGAGGGAGGGTTCCAAGAAGAAGGGTGAGAAAGCCACACCCCCAAGGACTCAACATCAGGATGTGACCTGATTGACAGGTTTGACTCCACCTCTACCCAGAATTGTCTAGTTGAGGTAGATTCACCTAACTAGCACATCTCCCATGTTAAAGAATTATGCAGTGAGAGTGACTTCAGGGTTCCACAGAAGAACTAATAACTCATTAGAAGTGAACATTTACATGTAATGTGGATTATACTCACACGATTAAGAAAATGCTAAGCCTCTCCCCTGCTCTCCCCATTAGTCCCCCAAATAGGAAGTGCCCTGAAAAGAGGGAAAGAATGAGCTAGCAGCAATTCCCACCTTCACTCATCAGAGTTCTCTGAGTCACCAGTTTGACCAAAGAATACTTGGATTGGAACTGAGATTGAGCTTTTAAATTGAATAGATATTTTTGTTTTAAGTATACAAGTCTTTTCTCTGTCTTGTTTTGTTTTAAACTTTTTATTGTGGATTAGGTGGAGGCTTACAAAATAGATAAGCAATTTTACACTCAACAATTCACACTCAGTTTGCTTCAACTCCTTCATTGCAATCCTCATATCCCATTTCCTCCTTGTATTTCCTATTTCCACCCTTCCTTCTCTACCAAACCTTTAAACTTTGGTCTTAGGTAAATGCTGGACTTTTGGTCTTTTTAATCATTTGGGGGGGCTTGTACAACTGTAATCAATTCTTACATTCATCCAGTGTGTCAAGCACATTTGTACACTTGTTGCCATCATCATCGTTCTCAAAACATTTGCTTTGTACTTGAGCCCTTGATATCAGCTCCTCATTTCCCCTCCCTCCCTGCACCCTCCCTCACAAGTCCTTGATAATTTATAAATTACTATTTTGTCATATCTTCCACTGTCTGACATCTTCCTTCACCCACTTTTCTGTTGCCCATTCCTGAGGGAGGGGTTAGATGTAGATCCTTGTAATCATTTTTTTCCTTTCTAGGCTACCTTCCCCTTCCCTTCCTGGTATTGCTACTCTCATTATTGGTCCTGAGGGGTTTATCTGTCCTGGATTCCCTGTGTTTCTAGCTTTTATCTGTACTGGTGTACATCCTCTGTCTAGCCAGATTCATAAGGTAGAATTGTATCATGATTATGGGGTGGTGGGGGAGGCATTACAGAACTAGAGGAAAGTTGTGCGCTTCCTCATTGCTACACTGCACTGACTGGCTTGTCTCCTCCCCTCGACTCTTCTGTAAGGGGATATCCAGTTGCCTTCAGATGGACTTTGGGTCTCCACTCTGCTCTCTCCCTCATTCATAATGATAGGAATTTTTGTTCTTTGATGCCTAATACCTGATCCCATTGACACCTTGTGATCACACTGACTGGTGTGCTTCTTCCATGTGGGCTTTGTTGCTTCTCAGCTAGATAACCACCTATTTATTTTCAGTCCTTTACAACCTCAGATGCTGTATCTTTTGATAGCCTAGCATCATCAGCTTCCTTCACCACATTTGCTTACGCACCTGCTTTGTCTTCATTGATGGCGTTGGGAAGGGGAGCATCATGGAATGCCAGGTTAATAGAATAAAGTGTTCTTGCATTGAGGGAGTACTTGAGTAAAGGCCTATTGTCCATCTGCTACCTTAATACTAAACCTATAAATATATGCACATACACACATTTTCCCATCATCATATATAACTATATTTGTGTATGTTCATGCCTTTATTTAGATCTCAATAAATGCCCTAAGCCTCCTAGTTCTTTCCTCTATTTCCTTTTGCTTTCCTCTTGTCCCTCTATCATGCTCAGCCTTCATTTAGGTTTTGGTAATTCCTCTCAGTTACATTGCCCTTGATCAAGTCCTACCAGGTCGCCTACACCCTCCTGGCAATCACTTTCGGATCACTTGTTCCCTTGTCCCTGGGTTTGTTAACACCACTTCCTTTCCCTCACCCCCTTGTCCCTCTGGAACCACCAGTCCCATTTCTCCTCCAGATTGTTTATCCTACCTATCTTCTCTAGATAGATGTGCAGAGATTATAATATGCACAGAAAGCAAAACAAAGCAACAAAAGAAAACAAAACAATAGCAAAAATACCCACAATGGCACAAAAAGAGAAAAGTCTGTAAATATTTTAGGATCTGTTTGCTCACCTTTAGGAGTATTTTCCAGTCGAATCTGCTGGTGTGCCACGCCCTGTCCCCAAAGTCTATTTTTGGTACTCCCTCAGGACTTCCTTGCTCTGCTCCCCTTTTGTTCTGTTGCACGCCCTTAGTGTTTTGCCTTGGTGTGGCAAGGTCATATTGGGCACAATTTCTCACTGTGTCTCAAGTATCGTTCTCTGGAGGGCCATGAGTCAGTGAGAGATGTTCTGTCTCGAATTGGAGCCGACCATATCACCCTCTCTCAACATTGGCTGCTCTGAGTGGGGATATCCTCCTCAAGGTTTGGTGGACCAGCATGTGCTCCCCTCTCTCTCCCTTCCCCTCCATTTGCTCCTGTGTGCTCTGATCAGACGTGTCCCTCTTCCTGAGCTGTAGCGTTCTTGCAGTTCCCTTTTGATCTTAAATGGCTGATTATTCTAACACAAAATAAGTTCAGTCTGAGACCTGAAGGGTGACTAAGGTTCATGTTCTTGAGGGTCCCCCCCAGTCTCTAACCAATAAGTAAGTTTAACCCCTTTCTGATTTTGAGTTTTGTTCTAAATTTTTTCTCTTTTATTTTAAATCATTTTATTTGGGACGCATACAATTCTTATCACAATCCATACATACACCCACTGTGCATTTGTACATTTGTTTCCCTTATCATTCTCAAAATACTTGCTTTCCACTTGAGACCCTGATTTTCACTCATTTTCCCCTCCCTCCCCCTCCTGCTTCCCCCATGAACCCCTGGTAATTTATAAATTATTATTATATCATATCTTACACCATCCAACCTCTCCCCTCATCTTGTTCTACATTTTTTATCCCACTGTATCCTGACTGGCATCGTCAGTTCTGACTCACAACAGCGATAGGGCGGGGTAGAGCTGCCCCCGCAGGTGTATGAGGCTGCAAACCATTTATGAGTGCAGAAAACCTTGTCTTTCTTCCAAAGAGCCCTTGACGGACTTGCCTGCTCTATCCAGGACCTTCCAACGTGGTCGTTTTCAGAGTAGTTGGTAATGATAGCTGGGGAAGTCCACTTCTTCTGGTCTCTGGATTGTGGAGATGGGTATTTCTGTGGTACACTAGTCTACTAGTCTAATTGTCTCCAGGTGTCTCTCAATTTTCATCTGCCTTCTTCCCTCTGAAGGGAGAAACAGTTGCACCTTAGATTGATGTGAACTGTATTATGACTATTGACTCGATGTCCTCAAGACTATGGTCCTGATTCCCTAAGCCCAGCAGTTTACTCCCTCAAAGTATATTATTATGTCTAAAGAGTTTTTCTAATTCTGATACCTTTAGACCCGAACACCATCATGGATGCATTTGTATTAAAAATAACACCTATATACAAATCTCTCTCTCTCTCTCTCTCTCTCTCTCTTACACACACACACACACACACACACACACACACACAGCCTGTATATGTACGTGAATTCTCCCTCTCACCTCCGTAGAACCTATGTGAGCATCTACTCATAGATCGCTACTATTATGGGATTGTGCATTCAGCAGTATTAGCTTTTGTTTTCTTTAACTCATGCAAACCTCCCAGTGTCTTCCCCTGCCTCCACATTTTTAGCAACCTCCATTTTATTGTATATTGCCTCTCCTTCACCCCAAACACTCCACTGCTCTCTAGCCCATGACTTCTCCTTCATCTCTTCCCCTTCCTCCCTTAGTGACCATCAAATGATGTTTCTTCCAGTCTGAAAGCCTCTTGACTTTTTATCATAGTGGTCTCGTCTCCTGTAATAGTGCCCTTTTGTGATTGACTGATTCATTCCACTTCACTTTCTTCGGGTCCATTGTAGTACTTTACTTTGTTATCTCGAGCTACCCTTTCAAATCTGTTCAACTCTGTACACCACTTCCTCCCTTTGCTTCCCCTTCTCTACAGTCTACAGCGAGTTTCAGAGTCTCTTCTGCCATACATTTCCCCCCTCTTTCCTGTCTTCCTAATAATCTTTACCTTCTTTGCATATGTTGTTCTTTATATCTTTGCACAGCTTGCCTGGTGTTTGGTCGTTAGTGCACAATTCTAGTCCCTGCTTCTTAAGTTTAACCTTATAAATCCCACTTAGTCCAGAACAGGCCCGGAATTCTGTATTTCTAACAAGGACCTGGTGATGTGGATGACTTTAGGACTCTATTTCGACAAAAAGGTAACATTACATCGGGAGGAATCCTATGGTATAGTTCTAATTTGTCCTACTGTGTTACTCTGAGTCAGAATCTGATCAATGGGTAAAGTGAAGGGATATAGAAAAACGTTGTGTTGCCATATATAAAGTATGTTTTTATAGGTACAAAAATTCAATTTTGACTATTAAAAAATCCTTTAAGTTGACCCTAATGAACTATGACTCTTCACTAAAAAGGAAAACATACTAATTTATATTAAGTAAACCTTGTTGGTCCCATCTCATGATTTTAATTTACATGTTTCTTTGTCATTAATTTCTCACATACAAGAAATCCTTATATGTTACTTGAATGAAAATTATAAATAACGTGGCATATGGAAATAGCCCTGATTTGTGTTGCCTATGACTCCGCACTAGAATAATATGTGTGTGGGTGTGTCTTGTTAGTATGGTAGCTGTAAACTAAGCCTCCAGCTCTAACAGCTACATTTACGTGATTTATAAAATGTGAACATCTTTATGAGCTGTTATTATGATAAAAGCTTACTGCCACCTGGTGGATCAGAGCAGAGTTACGAAGGAAATATCTATCTTTTTCTTCTTTTATATCTATCTTTTTATTCCACATTCTTAAATAATATTGGTATTGCTTCTTTTAACTTGAAAGAGACAATGGCTCAGTATGATTTTTTTTACATGACTAGGGGGACCTTTTGAATTTGGTTTGGAGGAGAAAATAATGTTTACATGTGTATATATGTGTGTATGTATGTATATGTGTATATATATGAGATAGTGAGCATGCATGCATGCACAGGCATCCTGGTGGTACAGCAAGGCCAGCTGTTCAAAAACAGCAGCTGCTCTGCAGGAGAAAGACGAGGCTTTCTACTCTGGTAGTGATAGCATTTTAGTGACTCACAAGGGTGGTTAGACTCTGCCCCAAAAGGTTGCTATGGATCAGAAGTGACTCAATGACAGTGAGGTGTTTGATTTTGGGTGTTTTTTTTAAAGATATATATTAGAAAGCATTGGAATTGCATTGCAAATTGATAACATGTCCCTTCTTTCACATCTACAAGTGTTTTATCCCGAAGACAGATTTTCTTCACATTCGCTAAGTGGATTGCAGGATCTACATACATATGACTAGGAAAGCACTTCTCTTACACCTGCCAATTTTCCTTCCCTCTAGTCTACTTCTCTGCCCGTTTGCTATACTGTTGTGGCTTGCACGTTGCTGTGATGCTAGAAGGTATGTCACTGGGATTTTTACCGGTAGAGTCACCCACAGTAAACAGGTTTCAGAAGAGCTTTCAGAGTATCACCAGAAGGAATAGCCACTGAAAACCTTATGGATAGCATCGAAGTATTGTCAGATACTGAAAATCTAATGTATAGAATCAGAACATTGTCAGAGATAGCGCCTCAAGATAGAAGGCACTCAAAAGATGACTAAGGAAGAACTGCCTTCTCAAAACAGAGTTGGCCTTAATGATGTGGATAGCGTAAAGCCTTCGGGGCCTTTATTTGCTGATAGATGGGCACAACTTAAAAGAAAAAGAAGCAGCCACAAATATCTACTCATGATTAGAATTTGGAAAAAAAATCAAGCCTCAAGTTACAATATTGGAAGATGGCCAATTTTATAGCCCAAATATTGAATGATGTATGAAGTATACAAAGAAGATGGAAATAACACACAGAGTCATTATACCACAAAGAACCGGTCTACAGTCAACCATTTCAAGAGGTAGCATATGATTAAGAACTAACAATACTAAAGGAGGAAATTTAAGCTGCACTGGAGGCATTAGCCCGAACAAGTTTCCAGAAGTTGATGGAATAACTATTGAAATATTTCAACAAGCTCATGTAGCATTGGAAGCACTCACATGTCTATGCCAAGAAATTTGGGAGACAGCTACCTGACCAATGACTAGAAGAGCTTCCTCTTTGTTCCCATTTCAAAGAAAGATGACTCATCAGAATGCTGAAATTATAGAGCTATATCTTTAATATAGCAAGTATGTAAAATTTTGCTGGAGATCAGCCAATGAATGGCTGGAGTAGTTCATTGACATTCAGGCTGGGTTTCAGAAGAATATTAGAGATAAGGGATCTAATTTCTGTTGTCACATGCAGCTTGACTTAAAATAGAAAGATGTTTGCTTGTGTTTTATAGACGCTGCCAAGGACTCGGCTGTGTGGACCATAGCAATCTATGGATGTTCATAAGAAGAATGATAAATCCCAGAACACTTCATTGTGCTCATGCAGAAGCTATAAGTGGATCAAGAGGCAGTTGTGCAAGCAGAACAAAGAATACTGCATGGTTTGAAATCAGAAAAGGTATACATCAGGATTGCATTCTTATTCAATTTGTATACTTAGCATATCATTAGAAACTGGATTATATGAAGAAGAATGTGAGATTAAGATCGGAGGAAGGTTTATTAACAGCCTGCAGTATGCGGATGGCTCAGCCTTACAGGCTGAAAATGAGGTGAACTTGAAGTACTTGCCGGTGAAGAGCTAGGATTGCAGCCTTTACATTATAATTCAATGTAAAGAAAACCTAAATCCTCACAACTGGATCAATAAGTAACACGATAAATGGAGAAAAGGTTGAAGTCAAGGATTTCCGCATGTTTGGATTCACCATCAGTATGTATGGAAGTAGCAGTCAGATCAAAGGATAGACTGCATAAGGTAAATATGCTTCATAAGGTGTTGAAAAGCATAACATGTTACTTTGCAGACTAAGGTGCATCTAACCCACAGTATTTTCCATCTGTTTCAAAGGCAGGTGGAAGTAGAACCTTGAATGAGGAAGACCAAAGAAGAATCCATGAGTTTGAATTGTGGTGCTGGTGAAGAATATTTGAAAATACCATGGACAGTCAAAAGAACAAATGACTATCTTGGATGACGTAGGGCCAGAATGTTCCTTAGAAGCAAGGACAGCAAGATTTCATCGCACATACTTTGGACATATCAGACGGAGTGACCAATCCCATTGTGCTTGGTAAGGTATCAGGACTTCAAAAAAGTAGGCCCTCCACAAGTTGGATTGCCACAGTGGCTCCAGCCATGAGTTCAGGCGCGATTTTCAGGATGGTAGAGGACCAGGCAGTGTTTCACTGTTGTAAACCACTTTGTGATGAGTGAGAAATCAGCAAGATGATATCCAATAGCAGCAGTTCTAAAACATATTTTAATAAATCCTTCTCTATTTCAAGAGTCTTTTTTTATATATAAATAATTTTACTGGAGCTCATACAAATCCCATCATGATCCATACATCCATCCATCATATGCAGACCACATTTGCACACTTGTTGCCATCGTCACTCCCAAAACATCCCCCCTCCACTTAGGTCCCCAGTACCAGCTCTCCATATTTCCCTTTCCTCCCACCACCCCTCCCCCATGAATTCTTAATAAATTACAAATTGTTATTACTTTCTCCTAACGTACACTGTCCAATGTGCCCCTTAACTCACTTCCCTTTTGTCTGTACACCAGAGAGGAGGTTATATTTAGATCCCTGAAATTGGTTTCCCCTTTCTATTCCACCATCCCTCCACCCCTCCCAGTATCACCACTCCCACCACTAGTCCTCAGTGATCACCTATCCTAAATTCCCCATGTTTCTGACTTCAGTGTACAGAGGGTGGGATCTTTCTAATTCCAATGGTAGACTATTTGATTGTATATTTTATGGTACAATAAATTGTCATTGGGCTGAGCCCCGGTGGCATAGGGGTTGTGTGGGAGACTGCGGCCCACTGGGATGGAGGTTCAATTCCAGCAGTAGGGCTGGGCCTCCTACTCCCACCACCGGAGAGCAGTGATGCCCCCCCCCCCAAATAAATAAATAAATAAATAAATTGTCATTATTGTCCTTGAATTTTTACCATTACCTCACTCAAACTTTTAACTTTCCTTCACACTCTCCTTTCTCTATCACCCAATATGACCACTAACATTCTCACTTCATAATAACAGAGAGCATTTTTGATTCCATGTTAAACTTCCTTATTCTAAGTTTATGTGCCAACTAGTCCATCATAGGAATGTGTGGGCGGAGTTTAACCAGGTTGCAGCTTGACTGGAGGGCTATGGCGATAAATGCTTTTTGAAGCCTATAGTCTTTTCCTGGTGATTGGACCAGCATGCTGCTGCTTGAGCTAGTCTTTTGCTTCAACCATGTGCTGCACTACCTGTGGGCCCAGCCAAACCATGGATCATATTGCCTTGCCCTGCAGCCTAGAGCTTGAGACTCCATCTGGGCCTGCTTCCCTTCACTCAACAGCCTGCTACTGACTGTTGCTGCCCCAACCTGCTGTCTGCCTGAACAGACCCTGCCTCAGGGCAGATTCTGCTGTCTGCTTCCTTGACCTTGGGCCAGCAGCCAGTGTGAGTGGAAGGATCTTCAGTATATTAATTGTTCCATGACAGTGAGTTGAATTTAGTCCTCTGTACTACTATGTGCATTAATTAGCTGTTATATTCATTCTCACTATATAAATGTATGCATCTATCTATCTATCTATCTATCTATCTATCTAATCTATCTATCATCATCTATCCACCTAATCATAAGTGTCCTGATTTGGTTTCTCTAGAAAACACTCCCCAACACGGAAATATTAACATTTAAACTCAGTGTGTTAGTCTGGGTAGACTAGAAAAACAAATTCATTATGGTGATCATATATTCGATATGTCAATTTTATGATGAGATGTAGGGGTGGAGTCTAGCCTGTTAATCTGGAAATAGCCATTGAGTATCCAATGAGGCCTCCATGTGGGCATGGATTTCTCCTGAGACTTTTGGGAAATCTCGTGATATTTCCCTTGTAGAGATGAGATGCTATCTCCCCAGTTGTTGGGAGTTAGTCTTAGAGATGATGAACTACTGACAAGACAAGATGGCAGTGTCCCAGGAGCTGGAGGAGCCGGAGGAGAAGCCACATGGCCCTATCCTAATGGAACCAGACCTCTGAAGTTGGAGAAGTCACATGGAGATCCCTGCCAGCACTGAGTTGCTTCTACCACCACTGGATGCTGTTGATGAACCCTGAGCCCTGGAAGCGGGGAGACCTCTGCCAGCGCCAGGACTCTGCACCCACTGGCCTGTGACTTTGTGAGTTGGAAGGACACTTTATAGACTGATATCGGGCATATGGGCTAATATCGGACTGAATTGGACTGGGCTGGGATGCTTTTTCAATGACCCATTCCTCTTGTATATAAACCTTATCCTTATATCCATATGTGTGTCTATGAATTTGTTTCTCTAGTCTATCCGGACTAACACATTCATAAACACACATATGTATATAAAAGAGAGTTTTATATAAAGGGCAACTGTACATTAAGAAAACATCCCAACCCACTCAGTCCAAGGTTATAAGTCCAATATGGCCCATATGGCCAATACCAATCTATAAAGTCCTCTTCAGACTCAGGAAACAGATGTAATGATGCCAAATGCAGAATATCACAAGCTAATGGGTAGAAAGTCTTTGGATCCAGTGGCTTTGTAAGCATCTCAGCGTTGGCAGGGGTCTCTCTGTGGCTTTGGCTTCTCCAACTTCAAAGATCTGGTTGCATCTATGTGACTTGTCCAGCTCAGGGCACTAGGGTAACTCCATGTTTCTTGTCAGTTACAGTGTTTCCCAGGGAAGTCAGTCTTTTTGGTAGAGATTCTCCAGGGGAGTGACCTTAAAGGCAATTAATTTGTAGCAAAATGCTGTTAAAACTGTAGCAAATGCTCAAACAAGATATGATTACATCTTCAAATTTCCATTGGTGCCTTGAATCACTGTTCTTATGAATGCTGGTTTTCTATCTATCTGAAAAGTTAGCATTCTTTACCTTACACTACATTAAAACCAGCTTTATCATCCTTGAGATCAAATTGTGTTTCTTTCAAATGTTTCTTGATGTTTGAAACAAAAAGAAATCTGAAGGAGCAGGATCAGAGATGCAGAGAGAATAGATACAATTCTCAATGAAATCCTCACAGGACAGCTCTTGTTACCCTTGAAGAATAAGCAGATGCATTGTCATGCTAAGGAAAAAGTCCTCAGTGAAACTTTCCAGAGCTTTAAAAAAGAATACCAAGTGCAGTTTTAATCTCCTTATAACGGACTTCTTCTTAGTAACTCTTCAGGATGGCACTGCATCCTGTGAGACAATCCATCAACAATACCCCTGTGGAATTCCCCCAAACAGACACCATAACCTTTGGAGCTGAGCTCTCTACCTTGAATTAATTTAACTGTTCCAGAAAATTCCCTGAGAAGCTACTGTTTTAATTGGACTTTTTTTTCCCCTCAAGGCACCATGAAGAGACGAAGACAAGTGTGTTATGGGAACTAGTCTGTAGCCATCCACTGATCAGAGACATGACTAGATACATTTTATTTGGATTAAACCTGTGCCTTGATGAAGTGGAACTCTAGTTGCAATACATTTTTTAAAGTTTATATATATATATATATATATATATATATATATATATATATATAATTTCATAGTTTGAGCACATCAAGTAAAATAGCAATATTTTTTGACTCACCCTGGTATTCACACAAACACAGATGAATCATGTTCAGAATTATGGGTAGTCAGTAGAGGTAAAAAGTATGAGAATAAAATCTGTAAATGAACTTCCATGTGTTGGATTTGCCACCAAATATTTTGCTCTACAAGTAATGTCTATTATTAAACCAAGAAAAGACATCCTGCAAGTCTTGTGCAGCATCCTAATATTTTGTTTCTTCATTCTGCATGCCTCTGTGATTACTGTTAAGACATACCAGTATCCATGTCTTTGAGTCAATTCTCACTCAACATGTAGCAGAGTAAAATTGCATTCCATTGAGTTTTCAATGGCTGATTTTTCAAAAGTAGAACACCAGACCTTTCTTACAAGGTGCCTCTGGGGAAATGCAGGCCTCTAGCTGTTCAGTTAGCAGAGTGTTAACCATTTGTACTACCAGGGACTTAGATAAACCCCCAAATACTATCTCCCCCCCCCCCCAACTGCTTTTCCTCCCATTATTTGGAAGTTAGGTGAGACTGCTTAATAGTTTCCTAATTTAATAATTGATAGTAATTATTATTAATAAAAGATGTTTCTTTTGTACTTTACACATGCTTTTAATTGTACTTTCTATTGAGCAGTTAAATTTTAATAGGTAAGAGGCTTCAAAGAAAAAGCATATTGGCAACCCCAATCCCAACCACAGGAGCAGCCACCTCTCCACCAGGGGAGTTTGCAAACAAATGAAGAGGGAGGAAGAGAAAATGGAGTGCATCTTGGTCCACCAAGACTTCAGGATGATATTCCCACTCAGAACAGCCAATACACAAAGAGGATCATATAGCCAGCCCCACTATGAAATACAAACACTAAGGGTGTGCAACAGAGCGTGGAGCTTCAGATGTAGTGACAGGGGTAAACCTTGGGACCAGGGAGTTGCACCCCATCTGACTACCAGGGAACACTCCTGGAGGACAATGAACTGACCTTGAATTATTTACAAGTTTTTATATTGTTTTTATTTTTTACATATATATGACATTGGGGGTTAAAAAAAGAAAAAAGCATATTGGTCATACATTTAACATTTTTACTCAAAAATCAGTAGATTTATATAAGATAAAACTTCATGATTCTGTATTATTATTTTCTTTTTTTTATTTTGCTGCCCTCACCCCCCTGTATTATTATTATTATTTTCATTCACAAGTTTCTTTGGAAATGAGTAAGCAGCTCAAAGAATCCATAATATTTTACTTTTGCATAATATGGATCAGAACAAAAATATTAAGTACAAATTCTGATTTTTGTTGGTGACTCTGAATATCCTGAAACACTTGAAAGCTTTTGAAATGACATAAGCTATAATTCCAAAATAAAAATGAAAGCAGACCAATTTAAACACTTTCAGATCTCTGATTATGAAGGAAAACAAAACAGCATATAAGTACTTTAA